>JAQBSW010013069.1:0-14999 GCA_029291075.1 Eudiplozoon nipponicum
AACAGTGAACAATGCGCACAAATGGATAATTCTCAAGCTATCAAAACAATAATGACCACATTTCAGACATCACAATTTGCACAAATGGCTAACTCTCAAGATATCAAAACAATAATGACCACATCTCAGACATCATTTTGCAATACTGCGAGAATGACTTTTGCATGCAAACACGCATACACACAAACACAAACGCATACACACTCACCAACTAGCAAAAACAAGAAACAGCAATAAAAACGAGTCAGATTTGTTACCACTAGCATAATCAATTGAAAACCCAAATGTATAAATATATATGATTGTATAAGAGATGATTAGTATTCACGAAATAAATGGCCTTTATCCACTTTGTTATTTATGTGTTCAGCATACCTAATTATAATTATACTGTGTTAAATTAAAAAGGCATGGATATTATAAATATATATATATATATATATATATATATATATATATATATATATATATATATATATATATATATATATTAATACTCCGCCACAAACTGCCCGAATGTTATATATGTAACTGAATGACGTCATGCGTTGTGTCAGTCTCAGTGAGGGCTGGGATCTGACTGTTCCCAGCCCTTCGAAGTCTTCCATGCCATTTGTACTTTCCAATGAACAGGTATGATTGCCAATTATTGCCGACTATTTACAAATAATTGACAACTGCCCAACTTTTAGTGCCACGAAAGGTAATTTCAAAATAGCTAAAAATGATGGCAAGCGTTTGCTGAATACGGAGTGCGAAATAATGGGCATAGGACTTACACATATTTAGACGATTCTCAATGAAGTTAAAAGGTTCCATGATAAACAACAAATGAACCTAGGTTAAAAATGACTTCACTTAAATTTAATAATGATTAGAAATTAGGAATTAGCCACATCTACATAACTCTGCATATTTCAGTCGTACGAAAATGAAGCAACAATCCTTAATTGTTGATTCCATGCAGTGCTGTATGTCGATCTTTAAATTATATACACACATAACTTGATGTCAAGTTTTAATTTTTTAATGTCAAAATAAAGATAAAAGCAACTTTTTATAACGAAATGATTTGAAGGATTGGTGCACAGAGTCAATATTTTAACGAATTTTTTTCTGGTACAAAAATTGACGTCATGACTCACTTTGCGTAAGCCAGCGTTTTCAGCTTCCAGTGAAGTTGATCGAGTACGTGCATCGTCCATTCCCTTGCGCAATTTTTCTAATTGAGCGGCTTGCTGATTTGTATTTGTTAGCAAGCGATTTCGTTCCTCTTCAACAGTTCTTAAGCGATTCGTCAACTGAGAAATAGAATTGCGCTAAAATAAATATTAACATAAAATAATATTAGATATATATAAAGGCGGCATTTGGCGAATTCCTGAAGTTATCATGCTTTTATGAGATTATTGGTTGCCGTACAGTCTTGCGCAGCCTGATCGAGCTTGTTTCTTGTTATTAATTTCTTGTAAGTCTTGATCTGTTTCGGAAATATGCAGTCAAGATAAAAAATGTTTTCCTATATCTGGCAAAATAACGTGTATATATATATATATATATATATATATATATATATATATATATATATATTTATTTCGTGAATACTAATCATCTCTTATACAATCATACATATTTATACATTTTGGGTTTCAATTGATTATGCTAGTGGTAACAAATCTGACTCGTTTTTACTTCTGTTTCTTGTTTTGGCTAGTTGTGGAGTGTGTATGCGTTTGTGTTTGTGTGTATACGTGTTTGCATGTAAAGGTCATTCTCGCAGTATTGAAAAGTGATGTCTGAGATCTGGATTAATTGTTTTGATGGCGAGAATTAACCATTTGTGCATTGTTCCATATATATATATATATATATATATATATATATATATATATATATATATATATATATATATATATTGTTTACTAGTCTTTCTGTTCTTTTTCTCGGTTGAAATTTGATCGATCATTTATGATCTTGTTCATGGACGTACTGTAAGAATCCCCTTTGAATATACCAACTCTCAACTCTGTGTCATTTTGGTTTTCTTAGATCATTTATTTGCTTCGTTGTAATGATTTTGTTGCCTTTGAAATAACTTCTGCGTTTTTCTATTGCGCTGACTATCTATGCGTTTAGACCATGTTGGCAGCTTTTGGTGCTAATCGCCCATATTCCTGTGTAATTTCTACCCCTCCCCATAATTATGTTTTTAAATTCTGTTTTAAAAGGTTTTTGAAACTTAGTTTGTCCTCAACCCGATCGTCTGTTCACTGACGCCGGTTAAACGTGTCAGGATAAACGAAATACATGAAAATTGTAATTGGTCCGTGTTTCTTGGCCAGTAGAGTAAAAATATCATTTTAATGGAACTTTCGCATTAAAATAAAGAGCTCCGTATATGTATAATACTTTACCCGACTTCGTTTTTGTAGAAATGAAAAATTCGTTACATTGACTGCGTTGACGTGTTCTCTCGAAATACCGCATAGTGTCTAAATTGGATTTATGCGCCGATATATATATATATATATATGTACACACGAAAAAGCGAGTGATCCAAAAGAATCCAATATTTACCACAAATTCATTAAAAAAGCCTGTCATCATCAGGAATATCAGCCAATACGGAGAACTTATTCGAAACAAAAGACGGAAAACATTTAAGATTCCATTTGCACAAAACAAACCAGCCTAAAAATTCAAAGGTTTTGCTCACATGCTATTTTACTTCACTGGACACCAATCACACTAACCAACAACACTTGTCTTGTATCTAGGCAAATGCTAACACCAATTGGATCAGTATCAACACACCTACGATTAGATTTCCTACAAACTGAAAAAACAAAGCCGCGCCAACGGCAACGCCATCGTTATTACTAGTGACAGAAATTAAACAATACGAAAAATTAACGCCGCAAAGTGACAAAACAGAACTAATGAAAAATACAATATGAAACCCAACATACGAGTAAAAAGCGTTCGAATACGCAAAAGCCAACCGAGTCTGATCAAAACTGAGCCCATCAATACAAGAATAACGAAAATCAAGCGTCACTTTTCAATGAGATAAGGATTACTTTTTCACACACAGACACACCCATATGCCCTTACAAATGAACAACCATTTAGCATCAATAATCGTATGATTGCTGTAAATAATACAATTAAAAGTGATTAAATTAAGCAAATGAAAACCATGAATAGATACAATGAAAATATTGAAGAGTGTTGTTATGCGATCTCGAAATAAATCCTTTGTAAATATGACTTGATTACAAAATGATTTTGCGCAAAAATATATTACATAAACATAGTTGAATTTCATGCCCTAACATATTTCATGTATAGTTTATATACAGACAACACATATATAACAAAATCCAGCTACAAAATTTCAATACAAAATCACTTCCCCGAGTGGCAAGCTGTCTGCTCTGAAATGAATGAACGATAACCAGTTTGGACTTTAATTCCAACGTGATGCCAAATGGGCTCAAACTTAATGCAAGTCTTGCCTTTTCTACACTATACAATTCTTAGTTTATACTGACATATGTAAGTAATTAATGCAAGTCTGGCCAAAGAATCAAGTTTGTGCGTAACGGAAAATTAATGTTGTGTGCGGCTTGGTTACCGCCGTGGAAAAGTTGAAAGACTTAAATTAAAATGCGTCCCGCTTCGAATCCTAATCGCGCCAATTTTAGCAACGCTTGATAAGTACTAAATAAAGAGGAGCCCTATCAACTTGATGAATTACATTTTTTATCTTACGAAATCTTTTGTTTATAATGATAGCACCTATATAGTAATAACCTTTCATAATGCTTTAATACATAAATCGTTCAGAATGTTAAAGACAATTAAACAGCTCATCACACAATATAAATCTAAACTAATAAAGTACATGTGGAATTTCATCTAAACCATTGAATTGATGCTTATAAATTAGTAGTCTCATAAGGGCTATTGAGCGGTTTAAATGAGATTTCACACGTTTTATTAGTTCTTATTTATATTTTGTGATGAGCCGTGGATTGACAAAGGAACCGCAAAAGGTCCGCGATGAAAAAAAGAGTTGGTAACAATCAGGTGTTAATCAGAACAATGATTAGGTAATTGTGCAATACCCAATAACTCACAAATTTATTTCTTTTAAAATATTCCATAATTTTAATTAAGATCGATTTTGCATAAAAATTATCGACAAAACAACTAACCTTTTGATCCACAATGACATTAAGCTTTTCGGCTTCCTCCTGTAATACTCGCACCTTTGCTTTCAAATACCTATTCTGGGCTTTCAAGCTGAGATCGGCCGCTGGTCCTGGAAGGACATCAGAGTCATCTGGTTGAATATCAGACTTATTTTTATAAAAAAAATAATCAACATAACCTTAGTTTAATCATAACTTGCAAACAATATTTTAGAGCATAAACTAACACTTCATAATATGAAAACTTGAAACAAGCCAAGTAAACCACAAGGGAATATTGTAAATATTTAAAATCTATATTTCCATTGCCGTGCAGTAAAATCAAAACTTTTTATCCAACATACTATTAGAAACACGTTATAAGGCGCAATTAATTATGCTAAAAGTATAATAATGGGCAGAAGCATAAAAAATAGAACCAAACTAGAACATATTTTCAGCGGTAGAGATAAACTTCGCACTACAGAAGTGTAATTAACCATTCACAATACGTTGAGATAGCATAAACGAAGAAAAAGTCTTGTGTGCACTAGTTTGAAAAGTTTGTTCTAAAAGGACTCAATTACTTAAATGATTTAATGGCCACTTGTAAAGCTAACGCCGACCGATTGGCTCATGTCAGGGCATAGATTTCCAGCTGACAGTTGAAAATACGGAGACTGAAGTTGAAACAACGGATGATCAAAAACTATACGAGACCATAACCAAACGTTCATGGTAACAATTACATTATTATATTATTTTATTTTTTTACTAAAGGAAATATTTTATACTAGCATCTTTTCATTTGTGCATAATTAATAAACAATGCAATGTCGCATGTTAGGATCGGATTCGTCCTTATAAAAATGCATATAGCTGCTAGTTAAGCTAATGAGTAGATCTATAGTGAAAAGACATTATTAGCCATGGGAATTACGGCCTGACAACCGGCAGGCACAAGCTAATCAGTCCGAGAATGGAAGCATGAACTTTTCCGGGGCAAAAAGGAGATGCAGCCATCATCTCGTTCCATGTGAAGCCTCGAATTTGGTCTGACTGCGCAGTAACTTTTATTGTTAAATGTGTAATGGCGGAATGGTGGCAAGCGTGCCAGACGCAAAAGGCAAGTTTCAGCTGCTGACGGAAACTTTGGCCATTGGCTTCTGGACAGATAGTGCTCATCAGCCTTGGTTGGCATACTATCTAGAAGAAGGAAAACTCCGAACACATACCATCCTCACTAGGAATGGGCGACCTAGTATTCTTTTACGGTCCACGCATAACCATGAACAAAACGAATGGTTATATGGCAGTGAAACAGTCACATTTTGGCTTTTGTGTGGCTGTGCATGGTGATGCATAATTATTAAGATTCGTTTAGATGACACAATTATCGTCAATGATGGCATGTTTATCATTGAGCGTCCAAATAATTTGAGCAAATCTGCTATTATGAGCATTGTACTGCGTGAGTTATCAGAGGCCTTATGACGATAAAGGACATTCCATATCGAAAAGTTGCCAATCAACGAAGATTAGATCGTATCTCATTTCTAGTGGTTAATATGAACGATGTTGATGCCTTCGGAAAAAAGGGACGAATCCGCACCCAAACAATCGGATATTTCGAAACTAATGGTACCAAGCGACAATCCGAGAACGCAAATCGCGGAAATTCAACATTTGAAGCTCGCACTGAGCAGCCATTCAATAAACATTTGACAGACAAACATTATGCCATAGTCGTCGCAATTATGAATCAGTACAAAATGAAGAAGGTGCTAATTATTAGGCAAGTGGGAAAAACCTCGTTCCATAATATATGTTTCAAAGCTAATGTTATACCGAATTTATTTAGGTTTAAACTTTGTTTTGTGCAGGATAAAGTAGGAAATAATCTTAAGCATGAGATTTGTTTACAGTTAATAAAAATATCGATTAATAAACTAAACAGACGTAAATTTGAACTGATTAGAGAGAAGATTAAAATAAGATCTTTATTACTCGCGAAATTATATATGGTGGATTTCAAACACATTGAAGATTCCACACACAATACGAGAGATAAAGAAATTTAAAAAGTTAGACAGAGACTTGAGAAGCAATTAGCTAACCTGGGAAATCATTGCTTTTTGAGAAATAAGCAGTGATTCTGTCATGTCTAAACGTTTGGTTAATTTATCGTCAATGGATCTCAAAGAAAACTAGAAACAAATTATTAATCTTGTACATAACACTGCAATACCTAAGAATGAGATAATTGTAGAAACAGTTAAGACCGCCCAGTTCCTCCCAGACAAAGTTAAAATTAGGTTTGAACTGGATGTCCAAAGTAGTGTTAGAGCATAAGGAGGAGAGTTGCAAGCCGAATTATGAATTTAAATGCGTAAGAACGGAACTATTATCCAACAAAGTAATATGCTTTAATGCGGATAAAGGTGACACAACAGTATTAATGAACCAGTCAGATTTATGAGCTTAAAGTGTTTGAGCAATTATATAATGTAGATGCTTATAACAAAACAAATAAAACTCAACGGATAAGTTGCAGGATGAGGTCAAGACGTGAAGAAGTATTATGGAAATGTTAAATATTTGTATGTCCTCTACCTACTTTATGTTCAAAAAATTTTACAAATAAGTTTAATATGTCCACCACCACTATCAGTCCCCGTCGCTAATAATTTATGCACTATTTTTAAAGAAATATCCGTTGTGAAAATCTCCTCGCATGCCAACATGTATGTGAAAATCGTGGATGATATGTTTCTAATTTGGAATCAAAGTGAAAATTATTTAAATAAAATCCTAGGAATGGGCGACCTAGTGTTCTTTTACAGTCCACGTATAACCATGAACGGCTTATGGTTATATGGCATTGAAACATTAGTCACTCTTGGATTTTGTATGGCTCTGCATGTTGATTAACAAGACTAATTATATGGTCTTTAATGTCGTTGTACTATGCGCAGCGCTGTTTCAACTTGCTTTTTTCCGCATCTTGCTTGTGTGGGACAATTGATAGCACTCTATTAAATCCATTACATTTTCAGGTGCACAATTGGTGTCAGACATTGATTAATGGGTTCGCAATTGTCCCTTCACTATGATGCCACCTATGAGCTGCTTGTCTGATAATGACTTTGAAAGGGGTTTTTAAGTATTTTGCCAGAGATATATATAAAATCACACTGTTACATATATTTATTTATAAATGCATAAATATATATGCATTTTTCATGTATATATGTGAATTTTATAAATTTATATACGGTGTATTATGATTTTATATATATATATATATATATATATATATATATATATATATATATATATATATATAAGTAGTGGCCTGATGATGATATGGGAAATGTCATCACAGAACGTCGACTACCAGCGAAGATTAGATCGTACCACATTTCTAGTGGTTAGTATGAACAATGTTGAGGCCTTCGGAAAAGAGAGACATCCGCACCCAACCAAAAAGAAGACAACCTCGATGCGGACTCGGAAATGGGGATCAATTGGATCTTTGCGAAACTGATAGTGCAGAGCGATAACCTGCGAACGTAAATCGCGGAGAATCAACATTTCAAGCTCGCACTACGCTACCATTCAAGCAAATCTCAACAATGGCGACCATTTCAAATGTACAGCAAAATATGAACACCTCACCTTATGTCCAGGTGGTTTTAAAAAACTATTTACTATATTCGCGTTTAGGCATATGCTCCATCTTCTAAATCTGGATAGGCTATATGTTCTCAGTTTTTCGTCTTAGTTCAGGTACAAGATTCAATGTTAAATGTACAAATCATGTAGGTGGTAGCCTATGTATCGGTGGATCAGTCTGAGGCAATTTAGAAATAATTTCAGCCCACACTTCCTTAGAGTCATGTGGCAGTGGTTTTAAAAGCTATATTACTGTTGTCCAGTAGAAATTATTCTGTATTCAAAAAGAGAATGAAAGCATATATTAACCGAGCCACAGATATTTTGAAAATTGTCAGCATGAAACCGCTGTCTGGTTGGCTTTCTCATGACACAACGGTATGAATAAAACAATGAACTGCAAATTTAACAGCGTTATTATCAAGATTACGACTACACGAGGCAATCAGGCTTCTGCTGCTCAAAGAACAATAAACAGCCAACCATGCGCGTCAGCCTGAACGAGTTAGTTTACTGCGGCTGACTCCTTTTGGAGGATAAGCCGGCTCCATATTCATGGAGTTTCTTGGGAATTTGGTACAAGTGGTGTCCCCTCACCACTCGAACGAGGTCGACCAAGCACTGCAAAATTCAACCCTGGTGCCTACCACACTTTTGTATCGGACACACCGTGTTAACACGAAATCCCCAAACAGCAATTGCGACATTTGCTCTGCAAGATCTCCGCGTCAGACAGCGTAACCATGATGGACGACGACAACCAGTTATATGGAAACATGGACGGTACACGCATTTAGTAGCACAGTCGGATGCAAATGACTAGGTAACGCCTAATAGTCAGCAATTTCAGCACGGTCCTGCATGAGGACGAAATGTTTGGCACGCCAACGCTCAACAATCTAGTCTATTTGGTTTGCAAAATCAGAACCACACAGATTATCAGCTCTATGTCATATATTCCGAACTGTACTACAAATTTGGTTCAGCTTCCGATAGTTGCGGGGAAAATATTGGAAACCGTTTCACGAGTGAAAACTTCTATTAAAGCAATCTTTGTAACACCATTCCACGGATAGTCTATAAAAATGAAACTTTAATATTGCCATATTCTAGCCATTTACATCTTATTTTAGTACTATTTGATTAAAAAACGCCAATGAATGATTGAAGCACTCGTGACCGATTTGCTATTCTGACGCTTTCAATATAACTACAGCGAGTGTCTCAAGTAGCGTCTGACAACAAAGGCTCAAATACGGGTCTGTATATGACCGGAGTCCTCATATTAATAAAAGCAATACCGCCTTGGTACAGCTTTGATCGGCACGCACGATAAAAAGCATCCGCTTATCCGGTTAGTTTTGTAGGTTGGATAAACAAAAACAACCTAATGCAGAACGGCATAAACTTGTGAACTCAAAATTTAAACACCACAAGCGACACCTTGCCACAATGTTTTGTGGTGCAACTCGTGCACATGGAGCGGTAGCATCTCAAAATACACAAATCGAGCACATTTAAAATTTGATAGTTGAAATTTTTTAGGACGCGAAAGCGCATCAATGGCATTTTAATGGTTCCACCAACTGATCTGATTACATTCTTTCTAGTCGCCAGAATCCAAATGGAATTCTGCTCCATGTAGCCGCTTGTAACTACAACTACAAGCGTAGAAAATAGCACCTGGAGCGCCATAAAAGAAACGCTGAAACAAACTGTGTCGTGCTCCTATAATGAAGCCTGCGAATTCGTTTATTATCCCTACTATCAAAAAACGCAGAATCTTCTGTAAAATTAAGAGATCGCAACCTGGCTCGAAAGTTTCACAATAAGTTGCCTGCCAGCCATGCAGCCGATCAAAACAACTTTGGCTTCAAACATAACAAACTTATTTTAATTGTACGCTCAGATCCGACATAAGAGCAGTGGTAACAACCCCAAGGGAGTAATGGCGCCACCCGTTTTTGAAGCTCAAATCGCCAACCACTTCTAAAATCTCACCACACATATTGTATACGAAGTGGTTAGCAATTAAGTGATCAATCAAAATTGTTACTAGACAGGCACAAAAACTCACGCTATTTATTGTGGCCGAAAATCGTGGTCTCATATGAGGAAAGCTACTATAATCGATCGAGCTTTCCATCTGATTATTTTAAGTCCAGTGGAAATAAAGTGCAGGAGAATCTGCACAAGATAATTGACGCAATCGAGAGGAGGATACCCGGTTCAAACAAATATAAGATTGTCGTTGTCCATCCACATAAAAGATGTCATGCCAACTACCGTGACATCATAGATGGTCATTCAATTATCCTCGGAAAGATTTGTGAATAGCAAGAGAAGCGAGTTATACCAATATAGGCAAGGTTAAAACCGGTAGCGGGATGCGTTGACCAAACTCACGTACCATTTTAACTTTCCCAGTAGCACTCATGTCGATAGTAACAAATAAATAGCATTAAAAGCCACCATTCGTCCAGCACAATATATATACCGTTGACGAAAAGGAAGTTAGACACTTACACGGGCAAAAAATCACTAATACTTTCACGTTCACTCAGCGCTTAAAAGAGATGAGTACAGCTGACTACCAAATAGCACTAGGAATACTATTTAGTGATTCACAATCGCCCATGTGTGAATAATTGTGTAGCTGACAATCTAAATCCGAATCCCAATGTTCTAACGGCTTCACCAATAAATATCTCCAAAGCACAGGGCAAGGCATGTCTAGAAATAACCAATCAACTGAATACCGGAAAACATGTGACATTAGAGAGTAGGCCTTCGAAATGAATTGCTGATGTAAAATATCAAGAGGTACGTGTCCAAGGATCCGTAAGAACTATCTTGATCACGTTGTGCCATCCAGATCCCGGACACCTCATCTAAATATTGCAATCACGGTTTTTTTGCCTAGGCACGACAATGAATATTAGCAGTATATGTACACTTAGCTTCATCTACCATCATCATCATGCACAACAATGCAAAAGTAAATATTAACTAATGCTTCACTGTCATACGAATAAAAAAACAAATTTTTTTGAAAAAAATGATAATAATGACAAAATAATTGAGTCACACAAAGTATTAAAGTTGAACGACTTACGAGGGGACGATCTAGTTACTATGAGTATGCTTACCTAGATAACACACAGAAGCGAGGCAAATGAAGCCTCTACACAACACCAGTATAGCTTTAAGGCAACGCAAAATTAGCAATACAGCTTCCTTGCGGTTTTCACTATATCAAGTCATAAACTGTTTTTTGGACGTGATACTGTTTATGAGATCCTACTATACATTTAAATAGTAGAAAAGAGAATGGACTACGGCACGAAGTAAACTTCTACAAATGGATCTGGTAATATCACTGCCTGAAGCGTGTGTGGGATTATACTGCTTCCATTGTAGACAAAACAATTCACAAACGAGAAGATTATTGTTCTTAGAGAAACGCTGGTTTAATCTATTTTGTGCATTGCAAGTTACAGATATTGATTAAGATCTGTCATTTTTGTCGTTACAAATTTGTTAAGCAGATAAAATTTATATATTTGGCTTTCGATAGATACTTAACCTCCACGGAGCACCGCTCAATAACCTGAGCAGTAGGATTAATATTGTAAACCTCTAGAACCGGCTCTGTGCGAATTGAAACAAACAACATTAGAGCATCATCGATCTTATGAAAAAATCAACTTAAGTATTTAAACGTGAATTCATTTAAAAAATGAGTTTTAACACAACTATACAAATAATGAAAACCAAACGACATAAATAACGTCCTTTAAAAAAATGAACACTAACGAACGACTGATATTTATGGAAATTTTTCTCTTAGTTGCATGCACATTGTCCGGGAACAAGGAGAAAGAAAATTTTTCAAAACATTATTAAACCAGCTAGCTTGTCAATTATCTACTGATAAGTATCAAAGAAGATACTTATCAGTTATTTGTCCTTAAAATTCTTATTTTCAAATAACGTTGTTTGATAATAACTATAAGCATTTTGTCTTAAATCTTGTCCAATAGACTTCTACCTAGCCTACTCTTTTAAAATAAACGCGTATAATAATTCATCAATTATTTTAGGAAAAACTGTGACAGGACACTTGTTATTTGTCACAAAATTACCAACGATCTCAATCATTAGCCGCATGAGGTTTATCATCTGATGACAAGTCAGTTTTCAGGTTTGAAACTTTTGCGAAATACAAGCTGGCGTGGTAGTAAATCTAATATTATTTTAGAAATATTGGCTGCTGCTAAGCTTTCATGTTTCGTAGTAGCCACTTCCCTTTAAATTCGACAACTATAATTACGAAATTCTACAAATAAAGATTTAGCACCGATAGTTTTTGTTCTTGTCAAACTCAGGCTAGTTCCAAAAGATTTTAAAACCACTTCATTTTCCCCATTGTAGCTCTATGCTTAATCTGATATAGGCTGCTCAAATTTTTGTATATAATTATTTATTGTAACACAGTTTAGCCATGCATATGTAGACAGTAAGCTGCATTGAATTAGGATTGACGTTAACTTTATTGTATATTATATATTTATGTATATTATTAAGCATTTACACAAATAAATCAATAGTTGCTTTTATTTATTTACAGTAAAGAATATGGCGTGGAACAGAAAGATCTTCGTAAGGTATACCTACCTTTGTCTCAGCAACAACGTCCTCGCCGATATGTTCATCCATCAACTGTTGCATTCGGATACGAATTTCTTCATTGAGCGGAAGCTCTTTTTCTGCTGTACCATGATCGACTTTTGAAGTAAAATCATCTGGTTGTTCAGTTTGGCACAAATAACTCTTTTTATCCGAAGTCGTCTTGATTATATCTTCATCAAGCATGTCATGAGCATCAATCAATTTTCTTTAAATATGCATAAGTTAACCAAATAACTTTTGTGTAAAACATTAGTGCAAAATATTATCCTCTAAGAACTGATTTAGAGTTAATATAAAAATTGCCAGTGTGTAGTGGAAATGCCTACAAGAAATAAACAGGCTACGCAATCAAAATTTTATTGCTTATTAATTAAAAATAATGCGTATAAATTAAAACTCATACGAAACTGTTTGTATGAACCAAATATATTACTAGAAACAATCACATGTATTGGAAACTCCTAATAATTATCTTTACTATGTTATAGAATTAAACTTCTTATTTTTACTTATCAATGCTTCCCATTTGAGTTTGATAAGTTATAACCCACAAACGAAAGCTAACACACACCTTTCGTTAGTAAATTGATATTTAAGCTTACCAAAAATAGTTAATTTTTAATTTCGGGGGATGATGATACTTAGATAAAAATCCAATTTAGAATTTAGTCAAGGTTGAGATCTTGATATAAGCACCTTACCAATTACGTGCATACTTTTGTCCGTATAAACGAAGTATTGTATAGTGTAGAAAAGGAATTCATCAAGTAGACCGCTTTCATCCTTATTAGGAACTTAGCATGTACTGTCCAGAATCTGACGCGGACAGGGCTCCAACCTGGGCACTCTGATTCGGAATCTATTGTTCTAACCAATGAGCCAATCTGCTACGTGCCACACAGTTTTGAGTTATACTGCAGAGATGTCCGATGGTTAGAGCAACAGACTCCGAAGCAGATGTATTCAGATTCGAGCTCTGTCCTCGACCAATTCTGGACAGTACGTAATAAGTTCGCAGGAAGGAGGAAACCAGTGTACTGGATAAATTGCCATTTCTACATTATGCAATGCTTAGTTTATACTAACAAATGTATGTACATAATGGGTCAGGTGTTTATATCAAGATCGCAACCTTGATTAAAGTAATTGTTATCACCGCCCGCGCAACCAATGTTCGTTTAATTATATAAATATTCACTTTAGAAGTTTGTCAATTAAAACATGTTAAACAACTGAGATAATCTTGCTTATAAAAACATATTGAATTGGTCTGTAAGGCTGTGCCAGGTCAGCTTTTCTGACACTGTCAGTATATTTATTGCATGCCCCATATGGTAGTAGGAGGAACATAGGCATTGACAGCGCTTTAAAAACTGGATATTTATTATCAAAACGCATGTCGAATCGATGCCGAAGTTAAAAATTATTTACCATAGGAAGAATGAAGGTAAAAAGGGCCTGCATAAGTTTAGTGCTACGATTTAAAGGGAGGGATCCGTCCCACTTGAGTGGAACAGTGATGTTGCAATGTCTATACACCAACAGAATGAAGCTAGAACCAAAATCGATTAACATGGTATGATTTTTTCCTGTGCCAGATCCAAGGTGGTCGGTTATTGGCCTAAGAAAAGTTTTTGAGCGAGGCCAATTTGAGTAAGATGTTGATCGTGAATGGAATGCGTTGAGCAATTTATGCGCTATGTCGTATTCTCGATTTGCGTCAGATGTATACCCACTGACGTTGATATTCTGGACTACTCAATCGTCTTCAATTCAGTCACGTGCAAATCGTTAAGTTAAACGATGGCTGTCCAGTCGTAATTATTCGGCAACTTCAACGATGATTAATCTGCATGTATTCGCCTTAATAAATGTTCCTCTGAAATTGGACAAGGATAAATCATTGCTCCCACTTCGATACAGCTCTTCATTAACATTCAAAAAGTAAATGTCGGCGGTGGTGGCCGATTTGAACACCTACAATAGGGGACGTAGTTCTGCTAGCGGAAAAGGAATAAAAACTTCAGAGACCCATAAAATATTCTCACAAAGTGTCCATCCGGAGACGAACGTTATTGTCAGTTTTAAAAA
This sequence comes from Eudiplozoon nipponicum, assembly GCA_029291075.1. Taxonomy (NCBI): domain Eukaryota; kingdom Metazoa; phylum Platyhelminthes; class Monogenea; order Mazocraeidea; family Diplozoidae; genus Eudiplozoon; species Eudiplozoon nipponicum. The sequence goes on from JAQBSW010013069.1 coordinate 14,655, forward strand.
AAATCACAAACATCAAAATTGCGCCTTGCTGTCAGTTTTCAACAAATCCATATAACTTGAATCCTGAGTGATAATATAAGGAAGACATACTGTAACACGCGGCTCCGTGTTACAACCCAACGAAGGTCGAATTTTACAAACGCTGTGCTCTTTAAGGTCAAATATTCTAACTCTGTCCTTAAACAATATTTCTCTTAGCTGTGATTTTAGGAACAATCTCTTTTAGTCTCAAGCAGTTTTAATCGATATTTCTTGAACTGCAATTTTATTTGTAATTAATAGTGTTTTTATAAAAGAAACAGAACCGCGCGCGATCCGCAAGGATCACGCGGTGGACTATTGTGT
>JAQBSW010013070.1:0-14998 GCA_029291075.1 Eudiplozoon nipponicum
GTTTCGCTTAACATCCTTAATTACTCGCCCAGAAGAAAACGAGCCATTTTCTATTGTCGCTGTTTAACGAGGATGCAAGGTGATGACAGAAAATATAAAAAGGACAATTCAATATTACATTGAATTATAACAAGTATTATATACAAATTTGGAGTTAAAATTACGGTATATATAATATTTTTTTCAATAATCGACATTATTTTAAATATAACAATAGCATTCTTTAAACGTAAATTGCAATAAAAGTAAACCTTATGACAACTCACAAAATGATAGAAGGCCTAAATTTATTTAACCAATAATTGTGAAAGTAAAAATAAATATAATCTATTCTAGTTAAAAATCTTCCTGTTTTCTTTCGTCAATTTTTCAAACCTTAAATATCCCATGATTTCATAAAATTATTATACATATACGAAGCTCTTTATATTAAAAAAACCTGCACATGTCCTAATAATTCAAAAGTTTTAATTGACTGGCCACGAATTGCACAACCCAACAACAGTTTACTAGCGCCCAGGCAAGTACGAACTCCATTAGACCAGTCTCAATATACATCCGATCTGCTTGGCAAAAAACTGACGAAAAAGAATCAATACCATCGTTAACAGTGACAAAAATTGCACAAAAATATGAGTGACAAATAAAGTAATCCGCACATCCTAAGTTATTAAAATGGCTCCAAAATGAAATTAAGGAAAAAGTTCAAACAAAAGGCAAAAATTGAGGAAAAATTCCTATTCGTAACAACCAACAAATCGAACACTTTGTCAAAACTCTGTCCATCAATATATATATATATATATATATATATATATATATATATATAATCCTGTCATAAGGCTTCAAATCAATATAATATCTCCAAGTATCATGGTGTCTGTCTGGGTGGTTAGTTATAAATTTAAACCTTAAGAGATTTCAAATTGGTTCCATCTAAAAGAAAGTATAATCAGAAAATGTAAATTAGTATACTTCACATTGCGTGTAGTATGTCACATGGGTGTGTATTGATAGGGTCACATTCTCCATTTTCAAATCATTCACGGCAAAATCGGGACAGTAGTTTTAGGTTTCCATTAAGGACAGAACCGATCAATTGGGTGAACTGCCTGTTACCTGGATGCAATTCTTTGAGTTTATAAGTAGGTATATATATATATATATATATATATATATATATATATATATATATATATATATATATATATATATATATAACCCAATGGTCGGAACGAAATCAATACTAATTTATGTTTCAAGTTATTATTTTGGCGTTTTCTATGGAATCACCTGATTTTCATAATTGCTTCATTAGTGCAGTTTATTAAATCATAATTTTTTACTTTGACTTTCACTGATTTAAGTGATAATCATTTCTTTTGTGTTTTAAAGATATAATTAAGTTATTTTAAGATATTAAAACATAGTACTTATAAAGTGGTAATGTCTAATTGATGTGGTTGTATGTGCATTCATGTGAATGGAAATATATTCGAATGCACCACTAAGAGAAAAATGGACCCATTCTCCAATATTAAGAATTGCGAGCTATACCTAAGATAAATGGATGATTTGTTCTCATTCTTGCATAACGCGAACAATTTGTAGAAGTTCTTGGAAAAGTTAATACCAATGTATAATTCGCAACGAAATAAAATTAAAATAACACATTGCCCTACCTGGACATACAATTATTTCTGGAAGACGATGGGCGCCTTATACGGGCTCTACTCAACAAACCAACGTACACTGTCAAGCATATTCATTTAAAAAAATATGTACCTAAGTCGAACAAGCAGAACTTGGTGTATAAACTGGCCAACCGCATACGAATAATTTGTTCTGAGCATAAAATGGAATAGATATCAACAGCAGTTTGTGGATGTTGACATGAAAAACAGACACTGAGAATCGAAAGGTGTATCTCAATTTGCCATATTGATAGGAAATTAGTGGGCATAATCACAAGAAGGCGATTAAACTGCGTAATGGAGACTTATTTTCTTAAAATCAATTAAATATGATTTTCGATGCACAGAAAATCATGCTAGTATACGCTACAAATCCATATCCGTTGACATCTCAACACAAATCTTCAACAAGTTTGAAAGTAGTTGTACTTAGACAGAACGGAAAAGCAGTTGGTAAGACGCATCAATCAATACCTGACTCATGATCTCAAAAATAAAGGTAAAGTACTAGTATGAAATTTAATCACAAAAAGATCGCAAAATCCATAGAGGCTACAAATCAAATAAAACTATGTTTTCAGTACTTTATAAGGCAAAGTTAGAAATAAATATGACAATATATGAGGCGTTTGCTATTAAACATTACTCAAGAACTATTTTTCACGCACTAGAATTACACTATATATATATATATATATATATATATATATATATATATATATATATATATATATATATATATAAAGAGGAGAGAGAGAAATAAAGATTTTATTGTAAAATTTGATGTGAATACGTGAATTCCATTTGTAGCTGGAAAACAAGACCACCCTGTTTATCAAACATTAATCGATAAAACTATTATTTTGCAGACAATATTTAACGGCAACTATGATGATTGAGTGATTGAGTAGTGTTTGTTTATGTGGAAAGCGTCTACTTGAATTTCTATGTATAAGATGTACAGTGGGGTTTACGTTATTTAAGTATTTTGCTTGCGACTTCGTGTGTGATTTGTGTGTATTGTGTGTGGCGTTGAGATTGTCATGTGTTAGAAGAATTAACTTGCTTATTTGTGAGTTTTATTAGATTAACGAAAATGACCTTGATTTTCTGAAATCGAAAGATTATAATTTAACGTCTTTCTACTTTTGATATCAAACCAAGTGCGCATGGTTTTTGACAATCGTTACAGCGACGTTGTTATTTATACGCCTGGAAATAAAGCAGGATGTGAAAATCCTAGCATACGTGCAATTTCGTCCGTTGCTAATGCTCCTAATAATGAAGGCACTTGAATTGTTTATATATAATCAAACTTTCTGCTGGTAGATTTGAAATTTTAAACCAGTTTCTGGTGTTAATGACGACGACCTTACAGTAGCAAAGGCTTGTTGAGATACAGAAATATTAGTACCGGATTTTTAAAATTACAAGCCTACCAAACTGAAAAATGTAAGAATGATTTCTGCAAAAACTGGTGTCATAAAAATAATTACGTATATACTGGGCCTACTTATCAACAATAAATTTACATAACAATAAATTTCTTTTCCTGTAAAACGTTATATATATATATATATATATATATATATATATATATATATATATATATATACGTTATAAATATAAAATAAATACCACATGTTTTAGTTGTCGTTAAATTAATTACATGTATATAAATTTATCACTATTTAGGAAATTCATTACGTTACTGCTAGTTGATTAATTGTTGGTAAAATGGTCAAAGATTTTGATGTAATCGTTACCAACAAAAACATTTTTTATGTTGTATAATGCTGAACTATTTAAATCACGCTTGCGAAGTTGCTATAGGCACCAATCCCAGTGTATTTAGCCAGCTGCACAAAGAAGCAAAACTAACGTCAATCACACACACACACACACACACACACACTGATTCGTTTCGATCTTCCGTGTTGATCATAAGAGCAGGACGGAAATCCGACTAGCGAGGATCAAAAAGCAATGATTTAAACTCTACTTTTCTTGCATACATTTTACTTGGTCGGAATTTTTATCAAAATCTGCGCTGCCAGTGATTGACTAATTGTATAACTTATATCAAAATAGCGAAATCTGCAAAAGATTAAAGTTCGTGATTTATTATTATTAATTGTATAGACAAAATTTCTAGTCAACTACAATATATACCAGGGTACTAAAGGTGAGAGCCGAGTATGTAATTTTTCTTCGTTTTATATGAATTGCGGCTAGATTCTCGCTAGCCGGTTTTCGCCGTACTCTGATGATGGTCAAAGAAAATGTAAACACCCCATTGCCTGTGCCTGACTTGTTTTGCTATATTGTGTCATTGATTAAATACATTGGAATTGTTGTTTATTTCCAGATTGCTAACGTGATTTATATTTTTATCACCATCTGCACAATCAGTGATTCTTCAATAATTAAATACTGTTTGTTGCGAAGAGCTAATATATATGCAAGTATGTATTAGGTTTTGCGAACCTAGTAACAAATTAGTTCAGTTGTGACCAGAAGGATAAACCAAAGGCAGCATGTACGGAAAGTATAATCTCATTCACATTCGTTTCGTGCTTACTCGCGACTCATCAGTAGGAGCCGGTATTACGCCCTTTAACCACTATATATTTGGGTGAGGAATGTGGATAATAGGACGATACAATCTTCTTAACGAATGTGTAAACCTGTAATAGTGAAGCTTACATAATCTAAAGTCAATGACAATACGACTTCAATGCTAACTCACACTATATAATATATATACCGAGTCTGTAAAGGATACTAACACTATGGCTATTGTGTTAGTATTCTTCAATAATGTTCAACTGTTTATATTTTATCATACAATTTCATACATACCGGTCTTTTGAGTTATACTTTTTTAGCGTTATACAAGTGACCTTTTGTTAATAAGTGTTCGAAATTCGAGTGTATTTAGGTTAATCTGTGATTATATGTATCTTACAATAATTCCAAGAATTTCTTGAGATCTCCTTACTCTTCTACAATATGATTTTACATAAGCTAGGCTTTGCATCTTGGTCTTTTGCGAGTAAAACTATTTCTTTAAGTATAATTTATGCTTTTTAATATTTGCACATGATCTTGACTGTTGTAACAACGAAAAAATGCTGAGTTAAGTTTTATTCTATTTTTTTTATTTTCACAATTTCGTGCGTGTATAATAATAATAATAATAATAATAATAATAATAATAATAATAATAATAATAATAATCGATTCAGAGGCGGTCTAGCTTAGTCGAAAACAGGAACTTCTGATTAATCTGTAATGGACATGCGTATTTAATTAAACTACATCATAATTCTTTTGAAAAGTTGTTTTTCATTTAAACGTTTAAGCTATATCAAAGAAATATTCAAAATCAACTGCTTGATTTTGTAGCTTTTGGCTAAAAGTGCACAAGAGTGGAGTAGCTATAAATTGACTACACAACGCTTTTCTTTTTACTGAAACATGTCGCTACGTTTCAAAGTGTTTTTATATATGATATTAACCTATATTTGGTATGAAAACGTGTTTTTAAAATAAAATATAATTTATTTAATTGACACGCCAGATTCTGTTTTTCTTTTCCGACGAGACGGTTTCCTGTCTTCAAAAATTCCATTGTTATGGAATAAATTATTTTTCACGGTGGAACTTTAGCTCACAACTAGGCAATGTGTATGTAATCTAAGTGTTTTTACCTAGAAATTCTTAACAGGTAGCATAATTATTTTATCCACGTGAATTGTCAATTTAGTTTTTGCACTATGAAAGTTTTAAAGAAGTCTTCAGCAATGAATCGTAGTTGACTTAAACTTACCAACAACCATTGAATTTAATGTGTGCAGATGGCACATCTTTGGTGTGTTGTAGAAGAACACTTGATTACTCGTATATTGAAGACTTCGAAATCCAGCAAACTCCGCCATATTATTCAGTATCATTATGCTATGACCTGTGTTTTGACCTAAACAAAGATTTTAAAAAATTGTAACAGTGTTCATTAAATCAAGTACGCAAATTTAAAATGAACATCAATGCCATTGCTTCTAACCAGTTGCACAGCATAGCCAAACTATTGTCAGTGTCACGTACTGACGAGATTAACAGTCGTTGGCTACGATCAGAACGCGACGGCAAACTAATCAACTGAGATCCAAACCCATGTCATACTTAAGAGGTTTTAAAGATCATATTTTCGGCTGTTACACTTTGTAGTCTTGCATAAGTTGCAGTTTAATTGAAATGTCGGACATGAATGTACATTTGTAGCAATATTGAAAAATAGGTCACACGGTTTGAACTCTAATGTAAATGGTGTTTAATCTTATTATTAAAAAATTTACAAGTCTGGTACAAATAGTCAAATTTGTATACTGCCAAACAGGGAAATGAAAAAAATTGCCTTGACAATTTTTTGAATAGATATTTATTACGCGAAGCCGTATGAAGTAGTATACCAAAGCTATCGCATAAATGTTAGCAAATTGTGAAAAAAATTTTCCAAAATGGGTTTCGCTAAGAAGTACTTAACGGAATTGTAAATTTTAAATTAGCTTGCAATTTACAATAAACTTCGAGGAGTATTGAAATAAAAAAATCAACAATTCAATAATAATTTTTAGATTTGACTTAATTCATTTTAATAAATTCTGGGCTAGTGTTAACGGAGCAGAATAAATATTTGTGAAAAACTCGTGCATTAAAGCGAAAAATTGAATTGGTCAATCGTAGTCAACTTACGTTCTCCATTGACGGTCTTCAAGTTCTCGAGAAACGAAAAATTAGACAAAGCTGGCTTCATTTCGCTTAAATCCATATAGATATAGCCATTGATTTCGTTTAGTGCATGGAGGTTCCAAAAGTCGTTTGGAGAGGAAATTGGCTCTGTATTGGGTTGCTCACGACTGCAATGTTAGAAAATAAAATTTGATTAGTCAAAAAAATAAATAAACAATAAATTGAAAATTCATTTAATGTGTCACTTGTGATACATTTTAATTACACCGAATTTACATGAAATATTTAAGTATTTTGTTCTTTAATAAAAATTTACGAGTAAAAACTTTCAAATAAGACTTGTCCAATCAAAGTGATATTTTGTTGCCTAGCTTAAAAATGATTTTTCCCGTGATTGAAGAAAATGCAAAATTTGGGTAATAGATTTCATACAAGACGAGAAATTATTTATATTTTATTCAAATAAATGACTAAGAAATACAACACATAATTATTAATTTTATTATTAATAATTTGGAAGAAAATTAGTTTCCCGCAAAAAAGGACAGCAGTACCAATTTCGAATTTCAAGTACGTTTAGATTTATTACAATTGCCTTGAGCTTCATTTTTTGTACCTAATTTTGCCACTAGTTGTACAGCTTCGAATAGACACCATATGCACATAATCAGTTTCCAAACATGAACAATGTTTTGGCATGATATTGCAATTAGTTTATCTTTTCTTGGGTTAGGTTTTCTTTTTCTCTCCAACTTTTATCTCGGGGCTGCAAGATCGAGTGCTTTTGACGTTGGCGTACGCATAGCTCACTGTTTTTATGCACTATATGTCTAAAGATTATTATTATCATATTTAAGAAATTTTAAAATTAAATCACGAGTTTAGAGCTTTAATGCACATACAATTATTAGTTTTTTTACTTATTCAATTAATATAAATGTCATATTTCCAAACCGATATATTTTCACGTGGTAATTCAGGACATTTTCAAATATGCGCCATTTAATTTAGCTAAAGAATGCCATTGCCTTACCCATAGGAAATACACCTGCTAGCCACATCACCAAACAACGCTGACGGATGCCTGAAACTGCTGAAGCATTCGATGAGAAATCGTGTTCCCGATCTACATAATTCGTGAAATCGGTCACTAGAATATAATGCATCGAATTGACCCTATCCAAAACATTGCTGCATTGGCAAAATCGTTGGATAATTAGGCGATAAACAAATTACCTAGAAGTTGCCTTGTGAATTTTGACTTACGATCATAGAGTCGTTTAAGACCGATAAGGAGGGACAGCTTGATAACAGATAATGTATATTTATATATAAAATGGTAATGTCAGGACTACATTATGCATGCTTTTTGTACGAAGTAGAGATTAAAAATGATAGAAAACGTAATTTAAATACTAGAACGATTCAGTTCAATGTTCGTACTCTTCAGCGGTATAGATATTTGTCGTGACCAGCAGTTCGGGTGAATTATTTTCAGTTTGATGCTAATTATAATCTCAGAAAATAAAATTATATTTGAATTGCAAATTCAGTAATATACATATTTTTTGTTTTTAGTTTGCCTTACTTTCGTGTTAAAAATCCTTGGTATCACCTTCATCCTTAAGATCCGATTAGACATCCCCGATCTTTCATTATAAAACAGAAACCAAGCTAACTTTGACCGTGTTATTGAACCATGCTATTAAGTAAGGATTTACTCAAATTTAATAGAGAACGCATGTTTATATGCATTGAAGCAAATGATCTCCAGTTTCAATTTCCAAACACAGTAATTACCACGAGTACCTGGTGAATGACCAATTCGGATGAACTATGTCAACTTGATGAGTTTTATGCAGAGTTCAGTTTATATTGACGTATAAAAAATTCCTGAAACTTTTATGCATTACATTATCGTATCCCTAGGTGGCATGAAGTCTTTTTTATAATAGAAGATTTTGGATGAATAAAATTTTATTTTGACCAAAAACAATGCCAAATAGTATCCATCAGACTGAGATAAATTAAGGAAAACTTAAATTGGCATGCAACTAAAACTTGCACGAATATAAAGATTTGGTCGACGAATGCATGATTCGTTAAACTTCGAAGCAAATGCCCTGGGTCACATCTGAACCAAGGCAGTCTGGAAAATACTTATTTAATGACAAATAAGGAAGAAGCTATGTTATTTAATCAATTGCATTTACTCTTTTATGCAATTTATCATGCATACCAACGTCATATATGTATAAATAAATTTCGCCATCGTAATTTTATTCAATATCACTTCCGAAAGTGACATGGTGCCTGTTATATTTTTACAGACCTGGGATAACAAGTTTGTAAAAATACATGTTTTAAAATCATTTGTAATTATTATTTAGCCGAATTCCATTTAAGAACTAGCAAACAGTAAACGTCACAGTTTCATTGTTGTTTATTTTTCAATCTATTGTCATTGCTATTTTTGTCTCTTTTGGTTTAGCATTTACTCCTCCCATCAATATATGCATGGCTATACAATTTATACTTTAAGTGTGGTTTGTGTTTTTAAAACTATCTGTCTTATGACGTCATCCTTATGAAACTTACTATGATATTTCTTTTCGACACTTCAAAAAGGCGCTCCCTATAACAGAGGACTTCTAATAATTTTATAAAAATATTTCATTATTCTTATCTTCTAAGAATTGATTTTTAATTGCCTTACTCATTCCAATTTTTGACCTTCTTGCTTATTTCGGCAATAAAGAACCTAAAAATTTGGCGTTAGCCGTTTTCTAACATTGTTTTGTATATTGATTTATTTTATTGACAGTTTGCTAATACTTTTACCAAACTTTAATATCTTAATAATATAGTTTATCGACAGTAGTATATACAAGCAATAATAAGTTATTCACAGAAACTAAAAGAACATAATATATGTTTTGCTACTTTTCATATATTAATAAGCATAATGCCGATTAGCAAACTACCACTAATTATGGATCTTACGTTTGTGTTCGGGAATGTGCAGCCGCAATTGACTGTCAAGTAAAATGCATTTATTATAATCAAGGCAGCGGTCTCGATATAAGCACCTGACCCATTAATTACTTACATATTTCAGTATAAACTAAAAATTATATAGTGTAGAATAGGCAATTCAACCAGTAGTCCGGTTTCGTCGTTATTGGTAACTCATCATATACTGGCCATAAATTGCCGCGGACAGGGCTCGAAACCGGGCACGTCTGCTTCGCAATCTGGTGCTCTAACCACTGATTCACCCTGCCGCACACTACACTACACACAATTTTCTGTTATATACTAACTAATGTAACTTGGTTAGTCAATTTTCCTCTAGGTGGAGCTCATATGGCATCCATTTAGACCTAAAGTTCCAACTAACCATGCCCAATCTGTCATTACTGAACAGACACCACATTACATGGTGAAATGGTATTGAAATGAACATTTATATAATTAAACGAACATTGGTTGCGCGGGTGGTGATAACAATTATTATAATCAAGGTTGCGGTCTTGATATAAACACCTGACCCATTAATTACTTACATATGTCAGTATAAACTAAGAATTGTATAGTGTAGAAAAGGCAATTCATCAGTAGACCGGTTTCGTCCTTATTGGGAACTCATCAAGTACTGGCCAGAATTTGCCGCGGACAGGATACGAACCTGGGCACGTCTGCTTCGGAATCTGGTGCTCTAACCACTGAGCTATCCTGCCGCACACTACACTACACACAATTTTCAGTTATATATTAACTTATGTAACTTGGCTATTCCATTTTTTCTTTAGGTGGAGCTCATATGGCATCCATTTAGACCCGAAGTTCCAACTAACCATCCGCAATCTGTCATTACTGAACACACACCACACTATGTGGGGGAACTGGTATTGAAATAAACATTTATATGATTAAACAAAATTTGGTTGCGCGGGCGGTGATAACAATTATCATAATCAATGTTGCGGTCTTGATATAATCACCTGACCCATTAATTATTTACATATGTTAGTATAAACTAAGAATTGTATTGTGTATGAAAAGCAATTCTTAGTTTATACTGACGTATATAAGTAATTATAGGTCAGGTGCTTATATCGACCTTGATTATAATAATTGTTATCAATGCCCGCGCAACCAATGTTCATTTAATTATATAAATGTTCATCTCAATACCACTTCCCCATGTAGTGGGGTGTCTGTTCAGTAATAAGAAATTTGTGACGGTTAGTTGGAACTTTGGGTCTAAATGGATGCCATATGATCTGCACCCAAGGGAAAAATAGACTAACCAAGTTACATTAGTTAGTATATAACTGAATATTGTGTGTAATGTAGTGTTTTTTTCATGGTGGCTCAGTGGTTAGAGCACCAGATTCCGAAGCAGACGCGCCCAGGTTCGAGCCCTTTCCGCGGCAATTTCTGGCCAGTACATGATGAGTTCCCAATAAGGCTGAAACCGGTCTACTGGATGAATTGCCTTTTCTACACAAAAAAAATTATCAGATTATACTGACATATGCAATGAATTAATGGGTCAGGTGCTTATATAAAGATCGCAACCTTGATTGTAATAATTGTTATCACCGCCCGCACAACCAATGTTCGTTTAAGTAAAATGCATGATTGACTAATATCTTTCCCTACCCTATCTATGGTTGCAGTGTGATCTTCCATAGACAGTTTATAGTCGTGCTTTTATGATGACCGCGAAAGTTTAAAATGCGTCAGTATATGCGACAAACGGTAGTGTTTCTACGCTACGTGACTTGTAAAGAAAATTGGATGGAAAATATCTAAAGTTCTCGTATTTGTTTTAAAGAATTGCGCTGAATGACACAATTTGACATTTATAAATCATCTAAGGAATACGACCAAAGTTTGAATTATACAAAAACGAGGGCAGCTACCACACTTGGATTACTTAAAAGTTGAGCGGTATATTTAAAATTGCTATTTTTGACCTCTTACAGTCGTAAAGCCCATCCCCTCCTCAACGTGGTACGACGGTGTCAACCATGTCTCGATGGTCGATCGTACATGGGCTAACGGGGCTATGGCGGTGGTGTCACCAGGGCGTGGTGGATTTCCGACCGGCAATCGGATCTCCTATAAAATACCACATGAGCCCGACGACGGCACCATGACTCGGCGTGTGTTCCCCGCCACAAAAGGGTTCAACAGCCACAGGATTACATGGACTCCTGGACAGTACCCCGTACTTCCGAATGGCGAATGAGCTCTCAACAGCCACCGGCAACCATGCAACTTACTGCTGCCTTGCAGACTGCGCTTGGATGTGCAAAGGCTAGAGGTGCGTCCTCGATCAAAAAGCCGAGTGGTGAGGGGACACCACTTGTACCAAATTCCCAAGAAACCCCATGAAATGTTGGAGCCGGCTTATCCTCCAAAAGGAGTCAGCCGCAGTAAAGTAAGTAAAGTATAATATTTTTGTAATCGTTGCGAGATATATTATAATATATTAATATAATGAATATTTCCAACATGAATTTCAAGACTAAATGCATTTTAAAAGAAGACATTTTGATCTTTTATTGCAAAGATATCGAAACTTTCACTCGTTTTTTAGTTTTTTTCACAATTATACATTTATGCATTTAAACGATAATTGGTTCCGCAGTTGGTGTTAACAATTTTCTAGTTAAATCAAAATTGTTATCTTGGTATAAACATAAATCCTATTATACATTTGTCAGTATATAATGTGTTGTTTATACAGAAAACTTTATATATATATATATATATATATATATATATATATATATATATATGAGTTTTGTGATTATATCAAATCATAACCTGGATTTAAATATACATCCATACAGGATTTAAAAATAATTAATAAGGATGACTATAAGGTAAAACTAAAAAATGGAAGAGGCTGGTTAAATATGCCACGAATTGCTTACTTAGCTTTAAAAGAATCTTCAGATATAATAATGTTGCCATGAATAATTGTACAATTTTGAAGTTTCCTTAAAGTTTTCCTGTCCAGTATATCATCAACGGTCTTTTGAAATTGAGACATGTGGCAGACTAAAAGAAAAATTAGAAATAAAAACACAAACTATCTAATTTTATAAACCGATTTGAAGAGTGCAAAGTGTATAATAAATAACTAATAAAAATTTGTAGACTGGGAAAACTTTTATAAAACTAAGCTAACTTCAATATTTTCTAGCCGGATAATTAAAAGAAAAGTAAACAGAGTATCCTGTAGCAATTCATGAAATGCATTTTCTACATTTTGCACTTCTTATGTTATACTGACACATGTATGTATTTAATGGATCAGGTGGTTATATTAAGATCGCAACCGTGATTATAGTGATAATCTTTAACTTCATAAAATGAATACAAACTTGTAAATATACGTTACACATTGTTTGTTGCGGAGAACTAATATGTGCAATTGTGCATTAGGTGTCGCGCACCTATTAAAAAATTAGTTCACATAGGACAAGAACCAGTCTGCAGGAACGCAAGTTATTATCTCTTGTGCACATTCGTTTCGTGCTTACTGGCAACTCATCGGTGGGAGACAGTGCTACGCCATTATCCCACTATGTATCTGAATGTCTAGGAGAGTACATATTTTGGCGAGAGCCAAAAAATTATTTTATCACTTTCTGGCTTATATGGCTTTCTATTATTATTCCACCAAAACTTTGGAAGTGTAAGTTCTAATCCTGTTGATTCCAATTAAGGTGCCATGCGAGTAACTGTCAAATATTAACAATGGTCCTCCTGCACCTGTGCATAAAAGAATCGTAGCGATAGCACTAATTCTCATACCAACAGTTGTATATTCTAATTTAGATCGATGACCTACATTTAAATTGAAAAATAAATATCAAGCCATTCGCTAATTCTGATGTACTCATCTTTGATTTTTTATGATCAAAATTTCAAATTATGTATTAATATGAATACGAATATCAAGTATCTAAACGCCTATAAATAATGTTATTTTACTACATGTTTTTGTTTTAGACATTTTTTATGTATTTTTAATTTGAAATGAGAAATAAACGTTGTATCCAAGCGTACATATATTACAAATCAGGTGTTCACAAAAAAATCGAAGAGTATTTTTGAGCACCGCTCGCACTCAATAAGACTCCTGCTAATAACAAATGAATAGAATAATCTCCCAGAAATCGAACAATTAAACGTTGCCTATTTTTAAAAAATGCAACAGCTGGTCCGTGCGCTATGTGGGCAGGACTGGACGATCACCAAAGAAGTGAAACTAAGAGTATTCCTAACTAAAGACGGCTAGAAATGAAAGCGCGTTTTGGCCTACACTAAGGTGCTCATTTGACAAATGGTGTGCACAATGTAATAAAATCTACTCTTTCCAAAGTGATTTTGTTCCTTCCATTTGAGACAGAAGAGGTATATTAAAATAATCCAAAAATTCTACCTGATATTTCTTGATTGACATATTGAGCGATTTTCTGATCGTCTTCTAAAAACCAGTGCTTCTCATTTCAATTAGACTGATAAGTGTAGACAACAAATTGTCCCAGAATCTAAAACTGAATTCGTTTATAACTTATTTACTTTCGGAATTCTGTCTATCATTGCTAAACACAGCTGCCGCATTACTTGATTTTATAGCCATAATTTTAACGAAATACCATGCATACACGCACGCAAACTTCACGAAATTGTAATATTACCCATTTTAGAAGTCAAGTTGGTAAGAAACGACGCTAGTCGTCAGATAGACATTATCCGTAAAGTCACATACTCAAGAAAACTTCGCAATTTTAAGTCCAACAGACAATATCAAATAAATACATGACTTATTAATTATTCCTTAATTCGAAGCCTGCGGATGTGCAATTTAATACATGGAAAAGTTTAACTAAAAATTTTATAGAAAATATTTCATTTTGAGGATTCAAATTGAAAATCGCACATTCACAATGAGTGAGGTTATAAGAAGTTTTAACGTTGGGCCTTATAAGACCAAATCGCAGAAAATAAAATGGACAGGAATATAACATCTATAGCTGATTCTGAGTTTCGAACGAAAGTAAAAGTACTGGCTGCAAAATATAATATAAAAACTATTTTAAATCACAATGCGCATTACACAGTTTACTTTTTAATTCAAATGGAAAATATCCCACCATTGTATGCATATCTCGGTTACGAAATTCGTTATTTTAATAGTAATCTACTATCTGTGGAAGAAACCATGCGACTGATTATATTTAGAAAGGAAAATAATCATACTGCATGTACGTATGGTCAAGATAATAGATCAGATTTAATTCAACATACGTTAGAAACGTTGCACGCTGAAAACTGGGATGAATGTAAACAAATAGCACTCGGCCAGTGTAAACGTCTAGCAGGATTACAGAGATAGTCGGTTAAAATAAAATGTAGAGCAAGGGTAATTAACGATATATCAGTTGTAAAATCATTAGGAACGGAAAGGAAACGCTGTTAGGAATTCAAGTATGTATTAGGTGTTGCGAACCTAGTAACAAATT
>JAQBSW010013071.1:0-14995 GCA_029291075.1 Eudiplozoon nipponicum
CGGTAGAACACGATATATTACCATAGCCGGTGCCAGGTCAAACTCTACGCAAGCTTATCTTATTATGCACGAAAGACGTACGATTTCGTTTTAATGGAAACATCTACAAACAGACTGATGGTGTCGCAATGGGAAGCCCCTTATCTCCAGTGTTGGCAGAGATTTTTCTAGGGCACCTAGAAAATACACCATTAAAGAGTGACATAAGTAAATGTGCTCAATATATACGGTACGTGGATGATATATTTCTTGTACTTAAGAACAGGTCGCAATCACGAACATTGCTTCAAAGTTTCAACAAAGCACATAAGAATATCGGTTTCACGTCAGAGCACGAGAAAGATGACTGTCTGCCTTTCCTAGATGTACTATTAAAGAAAGAAACTAATGGTAAATTAAACAGAACAATTTACCATAAACCAACATGGTCTGCACAGTATTTGAATTACAGCAGTTTTGTGCCGTTTCAATATAAATTATCAACAGTTCGTGGTTGCTTTTCAAGAATTGACAGGTTGGTTAGTCAAGATTCTAAAGAAAATGAATATAATAAAGCAATTAACGATTTAATGTCTAATGGCTATCCCAGACAATTAATTGAATCAATTATTAAAAGGGGAGTTAACCAGAAACAGACGTACTATGGGCCAGAGAAGAAAACCGTCTACTAAACCTCCCATTTAAGGGGGATGCAGTTTCCCGAATGGCAAAAAAGAAAGTTGAAGCAGCATTGACACGCACATTTAATACAGCCAAACTACGAGTGTTATTTAGGGTAACACACTTGCCTTTACCAGCAATCAAAGAGAAACAGCCGTTAATGTCGATGTCTAATATTATTTACCAATATACATGCACAAGTTGTCGATCAACTTACGTAGGCCGATAGACCAGACGGTTAATTACTCGAATGAGAGAACATTGCAACTTGAACGCCTGTTTTAAATCAAATGGTGAATACACGTCTGCCTTGTGGTACAATGAATTTATTAAAGCTCGCATTTCAAAATATATATATATATATATATATATATATATATATATATATATATATATATATATATATATATATAGAAAGGAAAACACATGGAATATTTAAACGGTTAGAGTGTGTGAAATAAGAGAAAGACAAATTATTTGTGATCCTCGCCTCCAATCCAGGCTTATTGCCAAAATAATAATCCAACACTCACTTTGTCTTTGCTGATCTGAATAACTACTCGACGATCGCACATTGGAGGGAATTCCAGTTGCTTGTACACAGCATTTCGTAGTTGTTAGTGGCTCCAAGCGAGAAGTGATGATACCGACAGCACCATTTGTTTCGGGCAACGTGAAAACGGGTTTAGCTTCATTTTGCTTGCCATGTACACACTCTGCGCTTACCGCTGATTCTGGTGTCTGGCAAAGTGTGCTACCAACTAATGATGTGTTTAACTTAGCATTACAACCTTCTGCTTCTGAATAGGTGGGCATCACTTTGCTAGTTCTGATTGGATAAAGGCTGCTGCAGCTATTGAATTTCCCACGTCTACTTGTGATACAAGAACGTTGCTCGTCAAAAAACTGCTTGTCTGAAAATTGTAAATATATACAGAAATTTTGAAAATAATTTAAATAAAACATGTTTTGTATTCGTTTAAACAAAGAATAAATTGCATTTGAAAAATCAAATTACTTTTTAGATGTTCAGTATTTACTCATAAAAGTCCACAGGCGTTACTATAAAAACTTGGTATTAAAACCTCCATCAGCTTCACGTACTGACGCATTTCAAGCACATGTTAACTTTATCAAATCCTAACCCATAAGGTTCATTTTGTGTAAAAATGTAACATTTGCTCTTAGTCCTTGTATTACAATAAATTCTGAATGAAAGTAGGAGCTTATATGGCATCCCATGAAAACCCAAAGTTCAAACTAATCATCTCTAATCTGTTATTATAGAACAGACACCACATTACATAGAGGAGTAGTATTGAAATGAATATTTATATGATTTAACTTACCTATGTATTATGGTGTCTGTTCGATAATGGCACATTGCGGATCGAGGGTTTGAAATTTTGGTCTAAAGGAATGCCATATAAGCTCCTCCTAAAGGAAAGGCTAACCCAAAAACATTAGGTAGTATAAAACCAAAAATTGTATACAGAATGCGACAGAGTGGCTCAGTGGTTATGGCACCATAGTCCAAAGAAGGTGTGCCCAGGTTCGAGTCCTGTCTACGGCAATATCTGGATGATATGTGATGAGTTCCTAATAAAGACAAAATCGGTCAACTGGATGAGCTACCTTTTTAACACTATAAAATTCTTAGTTTATACTGAAAAATTTACGTACATAAAGGTTGAGGTGTTTATATCAAGATCGCAAACTCGATTATGGTAATTGTTATCCACATCCGCGCAAGCATTGTTCGTTTAAACATGTAGGTTCGTTTGGCCAGCCGCGTCATTTATTATGGGACAAACGAGGAGGCAAAGACAATGTTCTAAATACAATATGCAAACCTAAATAAAGCCCCAAAACATAAAATATTTATTTTCCGTTTCAGGTAGTGGTGCATTGCAATAAATAAATGATTGATGAAATATCTGGTATGATTGCAACTAAATTTCTTTAAAGCCATAACCATGACAGAAAGAAATAGTGCAGTCAAAAATCCAGTCAAGTGTAGTATATAATTAGACTATAACGGTTATTAGACACATATCAGTATTCCAAGGAATTATGACTACATTTTGATTTAGACGTCGTGGCGGAGATTTACGTCTTCATTGGTTAATGAATAAGGGAGGTGAAAACGCATCAGAACGTGCAAATGACAGTATTTATACTATGTCACATAACCAATAAAAATTGGAGTTTTGCCTATCTAAAGACTATTGACACTCAACTCCTATGTAAAACGATATTTAGTTAGAATATTACAGTGGGCTAAAATTATATGTTAATATTATGTTAAGCTTGCGTTAATGAAAGAAGAAAAAATGTCCATTCCTACTTGGGAGTCAATTCGAATTAGCCCATCAAAGATTTCATATTGCACTGTTAATTTAAAACTCTTGAAAACTATCTCACTGAACAAAAAAGTCAACTTATATTTCACAAAGATATTGTTAGCAAAATTTTAATGATTTTGTATCTAGGGCTCGCATGAATTCAACAAGATATCCTCGTCGAAGCGCACATATTATAAAGCAGCAGTCAGTTCTATGATGAAAGCAGCCTTCGAGCCGCAGAAGTGAACATAATATAATAAATATTCATATTTTTGTATTACTAAATCAATGAGATTAATAAAAGCCAAATCCGATATATAATTGATTAAAATTAAAGCATTTGTGTTAAGATAAACAAGAGGGCTTCTGACGGATTGGAAAACCTAGTAAAAGGATGGACCGCACGAATGAACAACTTCACTGCAGAGATAGGGATAATTAAATCTGGGCTGGATGGTACACTAATAATAAATGCTAAAGGCATCCGAATAAACGACCAAACCAATATTGGTAAAGTAAAAAAAGACGAGCGTGCCCAAGAGGAAGTAGACAGAAATATGACGTATTTTAATCCGAATCAGCGAGGTGTTTCCGACCGACATCAGAATTTAAGCCAATGCTTGCACCCTTTGGTGTGGAAAGTCCATACATTCGTGGTTTGAAATATTTTAGGCCTCAGTTGTAGCGCAAGAATTTTCATTACAAGTACCTATTGTGTACGTGGTTCTCCAGGATTTAGTTGACCGGACAGTTGCAGGCCAGTTAGAATTGCTTGTCGGCAATTAAATTTGGTGACTAAACCTGACCTGTATCTGTTCCAACAGTTAGCGGGAGGCAAATGATTTGCCGTGCTTGACCTTAAACAGGGATTTTGGCAAATTGGCGCTCGGCACAATGATCGACAAAAGTTAGCAGTGCAGGTACCCCAAATTCATTTCCAATTCACTCCGGGAAAATTTGGTCTTAAAAACGCATCAGAAATGTTCCAAGCAATGATGGATTCATTCGTGTCCGATTTACCCTGTACAATGGCTTACGTTGAGGATGTTATTATATGAGCCACTACTGAACAGCAATTACATATTAGGCTGCAGAAGATGTTATCCAAAACCGTAGAATGGCGATTACACTTTAATCCCGTAAAAGTTCAGATAGGTCAGCATGTGCGGTTCCTGGGTCATTCAGTCTCAGCGGAGGGATTTATACCATTAGATTCTAATGTACATCCTATCAATGACTATCTGGTGCCTACTACTAGAAATCAATTGCGCCAGTTTATTGATATGGTAAATTTCGATATACTGGCGGTTACGCACCAACCCTTGACTAAGCTAACTAGTGTCAAGATACCATTTCGTTGGACGGAGAAGCTTCAAGAAGCGTTTATCTTATGCAAGCAGAAATTAATAGACGCAACTATTTTGACTTTCCCGGTAGGTTGTATGTCAATTTTTACAGACGCGTCAGATATTGGGATAGGAGTAGTGCTACAAGTTGACGGATGTCCTGCGCAATATATAATTCGCACACTCACTAAGGCAGAACAAAACTATACCGTCACAGAAAAGGAATTACTTGCCGTAAAATGGGCACTACGGAATTTTAGGTATTTTGTTATCGATTGACACATAGACGTCTTTACCGACCACAAGGCACTAGCGCATTGGAGATCACTGAGTATTTAGAAAAACGAGTACAGAGATCCACTGAGGAGCTCGAGGAATACGATGTATCAATTAATCATAGAGCCGGTATCGAGAATTCGGCAGCCGATACGCTCAGCATAGTTTCCGCTGTGAGAGTTTTGCCACTTTTGAAAGTCTCTGAAGAACAGGGAAATGATGTCACATGCCAGAAAATAGTCAATCAATTAAAAAACGGCACAGTGTTATCCGCAAAATATAAAGCTTTAAGCCTGAAAATCAGCCTATTGGTGCGAAAGAAAGACAAAAAATGCAATGGTATCTGCCGGAGTCTATACAAACAGAAATGATGGTTCAGTTGTGACCAGAAGGATAAACCAAAGGCAGCATGAACGGAAAGTATAATCTCATGCACATTCGTTTCGTTACTAACACAATAGCCATAGTGTTAGTATCCTTTACAGACTCGGTATATATATTATATAGTGTGAGTTAGCATTGAAGTTGAATTGTCGTTGACTTTAGATTATGTTAGCTTCACTATTACAGGTTTACACATTCGTCTAGGAGATTGTACTGTCCTATTATTCCACATTCTTCTACCAAATATATAGTGGTTAAAGGGCGTAATACCGGCTCCTACTGATGAGTCGCCAGTTAGCACGAAACGAATGTGGATGAGATTATACTTTCCGTTCATGCTGCCTTTGGTTTATCCTTCTGGTCACAACTGAACTAATGTGTTACTAGGTTCGCAAAACCTAATACATACTTGCATATATATTAGTTCTTCGCAACAAACAGTATTTAACAGAAATGATGGTTTTCTGTCATAAAATGTTGGGACATCCCGGCGCTGGGCGACTCATTGAGATATAGCAGTAGCAAGTATTATTGTTCTGGCATGTCCGAAAATATTCGCAGCTATTGCTAACAGTGCACTACATGTCAGCGTTGTAAAGTACAAAAAAGAGAAAAGGTCACACCGATTGCTTTCAATGCCATTGCACGGAACCAGTTTCTGCATATTGATTTGACAGATCCACTGCTGATAGCTCGTGGAGGGATATCCTATGCGTTTTCCATGGTCGATATGTTTAACCGGTGGGCCGAGTTTGTACCACTGAAGTCAATAATAACAGAGAAGATTATAAAGTACTTAGAAGAGCGATGGCTCAGTCGAATTTGTGCACTACAAGTTATTGTCATCGACCAGATTCTTCCGTTCGATTCGAGAAAATTTAATCAATAATGCAAGCGCTTTAACATCAAACATTCCCGAGCAGCCACATACCACCCGCAGGCAACGCGGGACGTTAAAAAGGTATCGCTATGTTGAAGCCACGAGAGCACGCGATCCTGGAGAGAAAATTAAAATTATTCGAGCGGGCCATTTGATTTATATTATCAATAGCCATTAGATTCACTATAACAACCATGGTTTGTGGAGGAATATTAGACTGCCAGGTGACCCCATATTCCCATAATCTCAAGTCTGATGCACCATATCGGATAATCAGGAGCGCCTACAACAGTTAACTGAATATGTAGGCGACACACAGCGAAAAGCCTACGCAAGAAGAACTACACGCACTCGCCTAAGGTTAGACAAATATATCATCATCGCTAAGGCCGAGCCCATGGCACTGCAGGCTGTAAAGGACGGTCCGTACCGTGTGTGCCAGATGGACCATGAGCTGTCGCACTTGATCGTTTAAGCAGGGTGATAAGGCCGACTCCTGAGGTGGTGGAATTTGAGACCGAGAACGCATCAGGGGTTCTATCTAGTGCTGGCATGAACTCAATAGAAAGTCCTCGCAGATGCGGGCACGTTATGATGAAGCATTCAGCACAATGATAGAAGCAGCCTTCGAGCCGCAGAAGTTAACATAAAATAATAAATCAATGCGCTTTATACGGGCAAAATCTTATATATAATTGATTAAAAATAAAGCATTTATGTTAAAATAAACAAGACGGCTTCCGTCGGATTGGAAATCTTAATACGAAGATTGACTGCACAAATGAAATACTTGGCAGACGGGATAAGGATAATTAAATTGCGGCTGGATGACACACTAATAATAAATTTTGAAGGAATCCGCATTAATAACCAAGCCAATATAGGTGAAATTAACGTTTATAACGACATAAATCTTCCGCATATTTTCTTTTGAAGTTCTTACATCTATTTGAGTCACTTAGAAGTTGACAAGTAAATAATTTTTAATAATATTTTTATAATTGTCATTTTAAGCATGAGCAATACAAATATTTTTATCTTAACAATCAATTATAATAATATTTGTATTAAGATTATAAAGGTAAGTTCTGAAATTGTGATAATGATTAAGATCTCTAATTAATCGTTTTCATTTATTTACCAATTTAATAAGGATAGTCGTACTATAAATGTGTTTATAATTTCTATTAAAATTTATATTTGCGCATTAAATTCATTTTAAAATATAATGCGATTCATTAATTATTCTCCATTATATGATGCAATAATTTTATGCATTATTTTAAGGTATGTGTAAATTAAAAAACCAAAAAAACTTAACATATAAAGCAAAATTGTTTGTACATCTGAGCAATAGTAACAGATGGAATATACTTTTTTGGCTAAAGTGTGTAGAAGACAACTTTTTAGTGTCTATCCCGCAGTTTTTGTTTAAGATTGCGACCTTTCAGTAGAAAAAATGATATTGTTTAAGTTAATTGAACCGGAGTTGAAATAAATGCATTAAAATGTCTCTTGATTTACGTCAGGCATTAACAAGAGTTGAATTGTTTAGCCAACATTATTGGCCTAAGAACAAAACCTAAATTTCGTACTTTTAAATGGGCTTCAGTCACAACTACACAAATACGCACGAACAAATTGAACAAAGGTAATGCTCACAATTGAACAGTTTCTGGATGATGAATTTTTGTGGTCGATAATCTAATCGATATGGAGAAAAGAGAAGTGAACTGAAAAAGAGATTGCGAAGTTCAACTTATTACCAATGTGTAAGAGATTCGTTGCTTCAAAACTAACTTGCCTTGCCCCGCAGTCAGGAATGATGCCGTAGATTGAATGGCCTTCTTTTTAATATCACTACAGATTGACAAACTGCTGCACAACGGAAGCGCTTCGCAATTAAAACTAGACGGATACGCTTCGTTCAGTAGTAAATCGTCATCAGTTTTAGAACACATGAATGGGGTTTTTATGTAGAAGCGTACTGGAGCCAAGTCCTGTTTTGCATGCAACACTAATAGACTAGTACTTCCAAGTAGGGGTGGAGGCAGCTTGTTACATCCGTTTTGATTGTAACCGGACATTTTACAACGAAGACTCTGAGGCAAGCCACCTGGTGGGCAGGCAGCATTCTTTGGCGACGAACAGATTGTCTCCAAGATGTCTGAGCTTGTACAGCTGACTCTTTGTTGATTTGAACAATTCAAAGAACAAGTTGCTAAGCCCAGTGTTTGCAAAGTCTCGGGATTGCTACACTGACTGTTGATAAGATTAGAAGAAACTGAAGCAACGAAGGCACTGTTGCTTTTTGTTTGACAGTTGCCATTGTAGGTCTGATGAGCATGAAGAGAATTTCCAACTATACTACTGCGGTTGTTTCGACCAGAGCATTGGGCAACCGTGCTCACTTCAGGAAGGTTCGAATTGCCAGGTGTTTGATACTTTGATCTAGACGACTCTTCAATGGTTTTGTTACAAGATTCGAGAAGCAAGTTATTGTTGGCTAAACTTGATCGCTTACCGGCTACGCTTTGATCGGCATATTTGTTTATGCTGTTATTGCTTGCATGTCGCGGAGATGACGTCAAAATCGTTAGATAATTGTCATTTTCCTCCAAACTATCGAGCTTAATTAGACCAGTTGTTTGATCGGGGTTAAGCAAAGTTTTAGCAGAAAGATTTGAAGACAACACTGAGGACTTCTTTTTGGAACCTCTCCGCTTCGAATTAAGTTTGTAGAGGTTGTTGCCAATTGTTTGACTATTAGAATCATGACGGTAGGACAAATTCTTCGATGATGGCCAGTGAACCGATTGCTCTGAGCGGAAAATTGGGCAAAAAATTGAAGTTATCCTACTTTTTGAAAATATTAGTTAAAACTTTGCTTAAATTTGAAAGCAATGTCTAGACCAAATTAAATTATTTTTAATTTATAAATTAAACCAATTAAAGACACGAAACAGTAACACTTCTGTGTTTAAAAAAATCATATCTGTAATGAATTTTTTACCATATCAAATAATAAATGCATTTAAATATAGTTTTTAGTCCAAAATATAAAATAAATTATTACACTCATTGAATAGAAAAAAATTATTTGATACGGATTTCTTGAAAAAATGAGTTAAAAAATGTATAACTTCAAAAATAATTTAATAAAACTTTCAATATATATGGTTTTATAAATAAATAAATAAACGATTTTTAAAGTTTAATTACATATGCTTCCACTCGGAAAGGTTTGATAAAGAAATTAAGCGTAATTTTAATTATCGCCTGATGTCGCTTTAAGTCTCGTTGTCTGAAGTCTGGGTATTCGTGTTGTATAGAGGAAATGTTTGTTTGTACCCGGCATACCATCAATTAAGTGATAATTTTCTTATCTGCTTTCCATACCGAAGTCTTTTCTTGTCTATTGATTCTGTTAATCTATCGGTCGAGTGTACGGTAACTACTATAAAATGTATAAGAGTCAGCTCAAATGGATATCTCGTAAAAATGTTTAACTCATAGATATTTGATGCAGCAGGACACTATAGGAAGAGCTTAAACAATAATAAAATTCTCCCAATCAGACACCTGATTTAGCGTGAAACTATTTAAGCAGAAACTTTAAAAGTAATTTGACAAATATATATTTCTTATTAGGAAGAAATAACAAATTAATAAAGTGGACAATGATCAATTATTTCGAGACTTCTAAACTTCATGTTGCAATCTTTCATTTATATACATCCTGGGTTTAAATTTGATTATATGGGCAGCAAACAGTCTGATTCGGTTTTACTTTTATTTTTTGTTTTGACTGATTAGTAGGTGTATATGCGTATGTGTCTGTGTGTGTGTGTGTGTTTTCGTGCAGGGATCTTTCTCATTATATTGCTAAGTGATATCAGAGATCTGGTCATCTTTGTGTTGGTGGATGGAGTGTTAACCAACTTATGCATCTGATGAAGATCTACGGTAATGTAGATCGAAATATTATGAAAAAAGAAAATTACTGGAACAATGAAAGCTGCGTTAGTCAAAACGCAGATCAGGTAATTTCAATTAATTCAGCATCGCAACAACGCCATTCCTTCAAGAAACTTATCGCTTTGTTGGCTGTTGCGTATACGAATGTTGTTCCCCCGAATATTGCCTTTCATCTCCCCGTTATCCTCAGTTTTTTTCTGTACTCTAGGTAGCAGCGCAGGGTGTGCGAATTTCAGTGTTGAATACTAATATTGTATTTTTAAACTTTTGTCGCTGTTAATAGTAATTGCGATACCACAGGTGCAGGTGTTTTTTCTTCTTAAGTTTGCTGCCAATTCTATCAAATGTTTGTTAATTCTGGTCGAGTGAGTGAATGGACTTACCTGAGGGCTATTAAATTGTTGAAGAGTTTTGTTATTCGTGGCCAGTCGATTAGAATATCATGTTGATGAAACGTTTGAATGTTAACGCCGGGCGCTAGTTGTCTTATTCAAAGGTTTCATCAACATAAAATTCTAATCGAATAGCCACGAATCTCAAAACCCACCAACAATTTATTAGCATTCAGGCAAGTCCACACAGCCGCTCAACCTGACTTAGCAAGCATCTGGTTGGATTGGCAACAAACTGAAGAAGAAAAAACACTTTCACATGCGGTATCACAACCATTGTTAACAGCGAAAAAAATTTCAAAACATGCATAGGTAAAAATAAATTTTATCAGATACAAGAACAATTTTATTCTCATTTACTCCAAAATTATCTACAAAGAATATGAAGAAGAATATTGAAACGCAAAACGAACAGAAAATTGAAACCGAAAGAGCGTGTGAAATAAAAAACAACCAATCAATTGCGTGCATCACCTTCAGCTGAAGTTCAATGCCCAAACATGCTTCTACCATTTGAGTAAATAATGTTGCAGTTTGTTTATGTACAGATTTTAACATGTTGCTAAATCTTTTCTGCAATGGCACTTAGTACTTATTGTAAAGATTACACTTGGATAACATGCGTACGAGGTTTCAATGATAATTTACTCAGTTGTGTACGTATATTTGCCATTTGGTGTTGAAATAGGCTTTTAATTAAAATTTTCCCCCTGGTATTTAACCGTCTGTTCGGTGGGTCTACGTAGGTTTATCATCAACTTACGCATGCATATTAGTAAATAATTTTTGAAATCGAGAAATTATCCTACCTTTAATAAAACCCATAGTTTAGTTGCCTTAAATTTATATATTAATGCCTCTTTAACAGCGCTCCCTTAAATTTTATTGGTTAATCAATATGCTTTGTTTTCATGTCCTAGATAAGTCTGTTTATTTTTAGTTCTTTTTTGACAACTGACTCAACCAATTATCTAGGATGGAAAAAAATTGAAGTTTAAAAGCTTGTTTAAAGGCAAATGGCAAATACACGTTTGCAATTGTGCAATATATCATTTAATTGCCGCAGGCATATTCTCCAGATGTGGTCTTTTCAATAATTACAAAGTGTCTTTTGAAATGCGAGCTTAAATAAAACTCATTGTACCCTTCCTATGTGCAAAAACAAAATGAAATGTTATAAAATACAAGAAACATTTCGTTCGCATAATCTCCTCAATTATATACTAATGAACATATCTTTATATATAAATTGGAAGGCAAAACTAGATAGAAATATGTAAAAATAGGGAGAGTATAAAAAAGGGAACCAATCAACCAGTTTAAACTCAATACCTGAACATGCTTTTCTGCTTGCATAAACCAAGCTGCAGTTTGTTTATCCATAAGGCTTCGTATGAGGCATAGTTCTCTTTTGTTATGGCATTTAGTAATTATTTTGAATGCCACGTCTGGAGAACATACGTGTGATGTTTCCCGATGTGTTGCGCAATTGCAGACGTGTATTCATCATTTGATTTAAAAC
This sequence comes from Eudiplozoon nipponicum, assembly GCA_029291075.1. Taxonomy (NCBI): domain Eukaryota; kingdom Metazoa; phylum Platyhelminthes; class Monogenea; order Mazocraeidea; family Diplozoidae; genus Eudiplozoon; species Eudiplozoon nipponicum. Next base: position 11,784 of record JAQBSW010013071.1, read on the forward strand.
AGGCGTTTAAGTTACACTGTTCTCTCATTCGAATAATTAACCGTGTAGTCGATAGGCCTACGTAAGTTGATCGACAACTTGCGCATTTACATTGGTAAATAATATTTGATGTCGACATTAACGGCTGTTTCTCTTTGATTGCTGGTAAAGGCAAGTGTGTTACCCGAAATAACTCTCATAGTTTAGCTGCATTAAATGTGCGTGTTAATGCTGCTTCAACTTTCTTTTGTGCCATTTGTAAAACTGCATCCTCCTTAAATGGGATGTTCAAGTAAACTGTTTAATTCCCCTTTCAATAATTGATTCAATTAATTATCTAGGATGGACATTAAACATTAAATCGTTAATTGCTTTATTATATTAGTTTTCTTTTGAATCTTGACTAACCAACCTATCAATTCTTGAAAAGCAGCCACGAACTTTTGATAATTTATATTAAAACGGCACAAAACTGCTGTAATGCAAGTAATATTCAGACCAAGTTGGTTTATGGTAAATTCTTCTGTTTAATCTACTATTGCTTCCTTTCTTTAATAGTACATCTAGGAAAGGCAGACGATCATCTTTCTCGTGTTAGGACGTGAAGCGGATATTTTTAGACAAAGATGCAACATCAAAAAATAAAACGAATCGGCAACCGAATAATTAATTAGTAGTTTATGTAATGGTTCAAGTATACAAACTAGCCATTTAGATAGGGCATGAAACGGAGAATTTACCATTGATAAAATTGGCCTCATAGGACAACTTTTTTGTGTGTTATTGGTAATCCATATATTGTTGGCGTAGATCATCCAACTAGCCTGAGCCTCTGTGAAGTGGCCTCATCAATTAAACCGGGATTTGTCAAGATCATAATTTTATTTATTACTTTGCGCTCCACTTTGTCTATTTTATCTGATTTGTCGTCTAGATGCGTGAATTTTGTATTGTCCTTCAACACGTTTTCCATCTTTTGTAAGTAGTCAGATTTGTCCACTGTAACTATGCTCCTACCTTTATCAACAAAGCACAAAAGAATATCGACTTCACGTCAGAGCATGAGAAGGATGATCGTCTGCCCTTCCTAGATGTACTATTAAAGAAAGAAACTGATGGTAAATTAAACAGAACAATTTAATTTAAACCAACATGGTCTGCACAGTATTTGCATTACAGCAGTTTTGTGCCGTTTCAATTTAAATTATCAACAGTTCGTGGCTGCTTTTCAAGAATAGAAACATCGAGCTATACAATGGGCACTACGCGAGCTTATTTATTTATCATAGGTGGCCATTTGAACGTCTATATTGATAAAAAATCACTGGTGCGATGGCATTTAATTTTTACTGAAAAGAAACGAGTACGTCAGACTCCAAATGATGTGGATGAATACGGCGTAGCTATTCATCATCACTCAGATATTGAGAATGCCTCCGTCGACGCTACAACAAGAAATGATGTTCACGTATTGACCAAAACAAATAGCATCAATGCCGAATGCAAATAATTGAAAAGTCCGATGCACAAAACGAAACCTTTGTCAGTACAAAATGTAGTTTTAACTCTTAAAAATTGGCAACTGTTGCAAAACCAATGGCATACGGTGAAATGATTTGGCCCGTGATCTATAAAAAAACATAAATCGTTTTTGGCGTAAAACACTGGAGTATCTTGGCGCTGGGCATCTCCTCAAACCATTGCAATTGCCGTTGTATTGACTACAAATGATAGAATATATTAGCAGTTGCTGTCAGAACTGCACCAAACGCCATGGTTGTAAACCATGGACAAGAGAAAAGGTAAACGCAATCATTTCCTGTGCCATAGTTAAAACTTAACAACTGTCTGTTGTGCGTGAAGAAGTGACATATGTTTAACCGATGGGTCGAATTTTAACATTTAGAGAATACCACAATGGAGAAGAGTATAACGTATTTAGAGTAAATCTTGCTTAAAAGTAATTGTTACTGACCAAGTTGATCAGCTCGAGTCAAGGTTATTCAATCATCGGTGCAAGAACCTTGATACTAAGAATTCCGAGTTCGCATGTCACCGTTAGACTAACGCTGCAGCATACTGTGCGCAATATATGAAGAAGGAGGTTATGCAGTGTCGGCATTATGAGTAACTTGGTTTATGGTGGGAAAAATTAAATTTAGAGAAACAGGTCATGTGATTTACCATATCAACAGTTGAAGGATGCACGCCAGCCGCCAGTCTATAAAGTGCAGATACATTTGTCTGGCAAACGTATACCTCTTGCGTTTCTAAGTCAAAATAAAATATAAGCCTTAAATAAGCGCGTACGAAAATTGGCACAGGCCGCCTGCGCCAACCAGCGGCACAGATATATTTGAGAACAAATAAGCATGAACCTACTCGCCGAGCACTTATGTCATTCAGCCAAGGAAGACCCAAAAGTATTAAATGCTGTTGTTGATGGTCTGTATCTCGAGGAGAAATTTGACACTGAGCACAGCATGCCTGATAAGCCGCAAGCTGTGGCGCTTGATCGATTAAAAAAGGTTTCCAGACTGCCTCCAGAGGGATAAGACGATATTTTAGTGGCTGCCCTTCAGCCACACAAATGGCTCATTGTAGGGCCGATATAATTAACAGAGTATTACATACAAGGAGTGAGAGATTGATGCAACAAATGTTTCAAGATAATGCGTGATACAGCGTGCAATCGTAATTAAAACGATAGATAAAATATTAATTTAAAAAAATAAACTAGTAAAATTGATTTTTTACATAATTAATTAAAATTGTCACAAATCATAATATGTGCTCTAAGTCTTCTATCACAGAGGTAGGATGGGAATTAACTGAAAAAATCAGTACTTTAGTAGAAGAAATGCAAATATTCCACTGACGTGATTAAGCGTAAAGAACACAACTATTTTTGGTTTGGTTTACCAGCAGAAAACAGAAGCAGTATGATTGTCGCCAAATAAGCACACTCGGAAAATACAGAACGACAATGAACAACCGAGAACAAAACATTTAAACGAGGGACGAATGTGCACAATTACCTAAAACAGACGAGTCCAAAGAGGCAAATAACTTCCATTAAACGAAGCAGTCATAATAGGCAAAAAAGGCAATATACACAGATATACACACCAAACTGGCATATATAATAAAATATCAACAGCAATTTATTCATTCTTTTGGAAAACCATTTATAAACAACAGGTAATTCAAGCTGAGTTCCCAATAACTGGCCT
>JAQBSW010013072.1:0-14987 GCA_029291075.1 Eudiplozoon nipponicum
TGAGGTGTTTATATCTAGACCGCAACCTTGATTATAATAATTGTTATCACCACCCGCGCAACCAATGTTCGTTTAAAACATTATATTGTTTTATGAAGTTGGAAAAACAGAATTATATTTTAAATCAGATACAAATGGATAATAGTCCAATGAATAACGAACTATTTGAACCATTTATGAAGAATTTGATTATCATTAATTTCAGATAACAGTAAAATAAATTGGGAATTCCATTTGTCATAATTATTTGCAGATAATAATTATAATCAAGTTTAATATACAAAGCAATTAGTAAATGTAATACTTGCCTTCTTAGGTAAACACCAACATGCGCTTTGCTTAAATAACAATTAATCTATTAACAAATAACGAACATGCATTGAACAAAAAAATAAATTGAATGGCTATATTTATTTCGTTCTGATGTAACCAATTGTTTCTCTGAAAGGAAGACAAAATATCTTATGAATATCGCAGTCATACAAATTAACATAATTTTCATTAAATTTAGAGTGTGTTGAATTACAGTCTTCAATAATTGTTATCAATATACATTACATTTCAGAAAGCTATTTATCGCATTAGTCAAAATTGAACCAAAGGTGATATTAGCATTAATTACAATCGTTGTTACTTTGGCCGTAATAATTGCGTTCCAACATCAATAAATCAACGGATATTATTTTCGCTATTCAGTTATAAAAAATGTCAATTGCTAAAATTTACTTTAACACTCTTTACCTTGTTTTCTCATTTGGCTTGTACATCCTCACAAATAGTCCGGAGAATTCGAACAGTCGTAATAAATTTCATTTAACAAACTTGCTGTCGATGGTCGGATGGTTGAAGGAAAAAAATAATGAAGTAACTGCCACAGCAGTGTGTGATAAATTACATTTATAAAAATAAAAAGTATATTTTTATGCTCTTTTCTCCGACTTTAATAATCATTTGACATGCTTAGCTAGACTACACAAAAATGTTTAAATATTTGTCTGATCTCAAATTTTCTTTAACATTTTAGTGTAGAAAAATCATTTTAAATGAAAAATTAAGATAATTCTATTATGCAGCATATCGTTAAATATTAATCTAATCGTGCGTTGAAATATTCGAAAGCTTAGTTTTGAAAAAGCAAATTGCACAAATTTCCACAAACTTCTAATAGAATCAATTTTAATTTATTTGATATGGCCGTTTGTATCTCGAATTTTTGGTATGCCTGGTATTGCAAAATCTATTGAATAAAGGTATCTACATAATTTTTTTGGTAAGGCTGGCGTGTTAAATTGCGAACGAAAATTTTAAGTATTTTCTGATCCTGCGGCATCCTGGGTATGAAAACCTAAACTTAATTGCATAAATTTAAATGTCCTAGCAGAAGCAGAGGAAATCTAGGCTTTCTGAGTCTCAGATAACAGAAGAAAATATGTACTGGAATAACACAAATAGTCTAAACATATCATAAAATTATAGACACCATGGAAACTAGATAATTTGTCGGACAGGCAGTATAAACTACTCAAACACTCAGGGTTGTTAACTAGGATTCACAGTTCAACGTAGGAAAAACGTGAAATGGCAGACAACACAGTAAGATACAATCATATTGGCATACAGAAATTTAGTTAAACTTAATTAAACAATAAACACTCGTGCGACTGCAGTTGTGTAATATTTAGAAACGCAATATCAGAAGATGTCTCACTCAATCAAACAATTGAATACCCCTAAAGTTGCCAGCCGTTTTCAGACATGCAAAAATTTATTTATTTGTCCATTTCTTGACTCAAAAAGAACATCTTTGCTTAAAACTAATTGGTTTTGAGTTCAAATACCGATGATGTCAATTTAGGCTAATGTTAATAAGTGCCCAATTAGGACGAAACCGGAAATATAAGTACAGAATGATATTTTGACGATACAATTTATTAAGCATAAATATAAAGGCAAATTGATGCCATGAAAACTTGCGAAATAACTTGCACACATGGCATATTATTTTAAATTCAGTAATATAGGCAAACGCGATAAATTTAACTTTGAGGGATTCTGATTTCATTTTCTAAATCCGCTCTCAGTTCCACGCTACAACGTAGTCGCACTATTTTACATGATCATCAACTTGATTAGCTACGAGGACGATATCAAATAAACTTATTATTGTTCTGATTTAATTAAGTAACTTTTCTAAATTCACGGAGATTAACTAAGCAACGCGTCATGGATTCGATATCCTAATTTTATTTAAGGATAACAAAAATGTGTTCAATGCAATCATAAGGTTTATTCATATCCCACCTGATGCACGACATAGTGAAACAATTTACATTCCCTTGTTTAACCAAGATCCGACGTTATATTTACTCTGTCATACGTATTTGTGTTACATCGCTAATTAAGACATTGTAAACATGGTTTATTTACAAGTGAAAATCCTACGATTTAGTTATTATAGATTTATAATAGAAATAAATCGGGAAACAGTGATCATCTGTTCCTACTGTATTTTGACTGATATTGTAACTTTTAGTTAAAAAGCATTTAATGGAAGAAAGTAAGTACCACAATCTTTCGTGAGGAAAAACCTATTGGACATGTTAAATCACTTTTCTATTTTACAGCTCAATTTCAAAATGTAACCACATATAACGTCAACGATTTTTTGGGTATTTAGTTTCTAAATATGATACATTTTAACCAGCATCATATAGAATAGAATAGAATAGAATAGAATATCTTTATTTGGATTCAAATCACACATATGTTCCATCAAATAATAAAATTAGAAAATGTACAATATAAAAAGTTATCACATCACATATATGTGTGCAATTAGTTGTACTGTACAATTTATCAGCATCAGAAAGTTCAGCTGTAAACAGTGATAGATTTTTCATCAAAATTAGGAAAATTTAAGTTATAATTCGAGTATAACATTTTGTAAGAAAAAAAGGGAACCATGACTAATAATTGATTATATGCATTGTTGATTAACAAGATGATATAATGCATAACATTTCAGTTTTAATAAAAAAATTGAAGATAGAATCTCGAGAAATTATGTTGCTGAAAAACAATTAATCCTGTCTTTTATTTAACCATGAGAAAGTATTATCATAATCAAAATTAAGAATGTCAGCAGGATTGAACACTTTTTCTAGTTCAGTAGATAAAAATTTAAAAGACATTTTAGTTGGAGGCGTTTCTCTAAGCCCCTTTGGCAATTGATTGTAAATTTTGTAAATTTTTGAAAAAGAGAATAGCTTGCCCGCAACATTCCCCACCAATGGTGGAGATATTGCAAAATGACCAGATCTAGTTCCAATTTCATGACTCTTTCTTATGGGATTCATATAAGCACCAGACCACTGATTCAAATGGAAAACCTTTATGCAATAGCACATCCTCCGAAACCATAAAGGTTGCAGTGATACAAACTGTAATCTAGTGGCGTATATAGTGCAGGAGATAGGACTTAATTTGTTTCACAACTTTCTTTGTACAGCTTCTATCTTATTAGACAAACCCTTTGTTAAGGGATTCCAAGTAGCGGCAGCATGTTCTAGTATCGGTCTAATCCTTATTATAAACATTTTAAATTTTATTTCATGCGATATAATATTTCTATTTATTAATGCCCATCTGTTCTTGGCACTGCCTACTATCCTTTCAATATGTCTCTCAGTAGAAGCCGTACAATGAATAGTTATGCCTAAATCCTTAATTTCTTGCATAAGTTTAATCTCAAAAACATCATTAATCTCAGCATCATGAAAATAAACATAATTAAATTCTGTTCTGTTACCTATTTTTAAAGCTCTCGTCTTTTTACTGTTTATTCTCAGCCCTAGTGTTACAAATATCTACTTAAACCATACAAATCTAGTGTCACATTATTTTTGGAGAATTCGACATTATTTGGATCAATTGGAAAGATTATTTTCAAATCATCAGCGAATTTGCAAACTCAACCGTTAAGGATCTTAGTTTCCAAATGTGTAAATACAATTTTAAATAAAAATGGCCCCAAACTTGATCCCTGTGGAACTCCACTTGTTACCCTTTTCGATTTAGATATCAAATCGTTTACTTGAATACTCATTCTTCGATTATATAAATAGTATCCAAGCAATCTAAAATATTCGGATCAATATTCAATAAATTAATCGCATTCAAAATAGCATCAAAAGATATAGAGTCAAAAGCTTTTGAGATATCTATGAATACAATTAATGCATCTAACTTTTTCTCATCTAATGTAATTACATGTTTTCACATAGAGAGCATATTAGTAGTTGTCGACCTGTCTTTCGTAAAGCCATGTTGGCATATATCGAAATCAACCGGCAGCATACGTTCTAAATGATCAAGTATCAATCGTTCTATTATCTTCAAAAACGAAGGGATAATAGAAATTAGTCTGTAATCACTGGCACACGTTGGCTTACTTACTTTAGGCAGAGGTTTAGCTACTATTGTTAATATATCGATTGGTAATATCCCATTCTTCAAAATTCTATTTATAAAATTGCAGAGCGCATTCATAAAATTTAAAGGTAATTGAAGTAGGTTATCAATCGATATACCAAGGTGATCTTTTTTTTGATTTTATTTTTAACATTAATTCTATCAATGCATCACTGTCAATAACAAGTCCTAGATCCTGGTTTCCCGAAGGATCCGGTAGATCAATGAAATTGCTTTCGTTCTGTGGATTACATAACAAGTTGCCAAATACTTCCTCCAATTCACAGAGAAATTCATAATCAGTTTTAATTCCATTTTATCAAATTTGTTACAGGCGAAATATACTGTTGAGCCAATTTGGCTTGCAAATTAAGAAAACACGAGAATATTAGGCCTGGCAGTTCTTTTTCAAGAAACAATTTGCCTAGTTATGTCAATGAAGAAGAAATGTTTCTTGTTTACACTTTTCTAATGAAATATCTATTTATAAAAATGACATCTAAATGGGTAAGCATTTTTGCGCAACTTGTTTTAACAAAATTAATGTGAAAATTTTCACTACGAAAAATGTTTGTTAGGAGTTGTAAACCCGACTCAATTATATTTAAACACACAAGAATTTAGTACTTGCTCGTTAAGCGTTAATTTTATTTTATTATAAATTTGCCTAAAAAAGAATGACCATAAGCAAAACTGCGACTGCAAAATAATTTGAAACAGATTGCTTTGGAAATTTGGTTTAAAAGAAAGTAGGGAGCGTTTTTATTGGATGCAATAAAATATATTTCCTGAAAAATATGGCAAAGCCAATGCAGAATGAAATCATTCTTAAACACGTTTTATTACCTCTTGAATTTAATCTAGTAGTAGGTGAATAAATGATGATTTCATATCTGCTGATTGAGCATTCACAATGGACTGTGTAACATCAAAATGTTTGTATTTTGTAAAATATGGTTATTTAACATTATTGATAATAATACTATAAGTTTCAACCAAATCACTCTGAAAGCATTCAAGTCAATAAATAGGCAATGCATATGGATACCATGGTTTTAAGAAAACCTTTTTTTCCATTCAAATATAGAATTAATATCTCAAATGTAAATATTACACTATCCATGCTTTATTTAGGAAAACTGATTTGCGTGAAATGTTACCTGCGCATCAAGAAATGTTTTATCGCTTTATCATTTTCAATTGTAAATTATATATTCTGATGCAAATTATTTTGATTTTAAGCAGTTTTTCAACATTCGGATTACATTACAAAACCAAAAATATATCAGCCACGTAATACGCGTCCCGCGTGATCGAAAACAAGACAGATGCGTTCTTGGAAATGGGGATCAATGGGATCTTTGCGAAACTGATAGTGTAAAGCGACAACCCGGGAACGCAAATCACGGCGATTCGACATATGAAGCTGGCACTTCGCAAACTTTCAAAGGATATTTGTCAGCAACGTATTAATTTTAAAGTTCCCATTCCGTTTACAGCTGTGAGTCCTTTAGTGCAAACATGTCAATAAATGTGTTGGGCATGATTAATGCAAAAGCAGAGTACATTCTTAGACAAACATTCTTTGCCAGTACAGAAAGCCATTTAAACAAACTAATATCGAGACCGTGCAAGTAAAGAAATATTTTTAATTCCGAATTCACCATTTAGCATCAATTTGGAATAATTCCAGAAATAGTGCTGGGAAAATTCAATTGTTTCATTCGAAGAAACACCAGTAAGTAATTATTTCACGTCAAAAACAGCACATCCGAAGTTTATTTAGTTCCATTTTTATACCTTTTGATTCAATTTAAGATAATCGTTTCAGCTGGGCAGGACTAAGAGAGATAATACCGGTTTAAATACGTTAGATAACTGTTTAGATCATTGATGCAATATTAATCTATTAATTGTTGAGATTTGCGCGTCTTTGAGATCGTATAAAAGTTGGTTGTCTGCGCCACAATTGGCTTCGAAAATTTCGTTTTATGTGTGTATTTTGCAGTAAATTTTTCTGAAGCAGATATATTAGAATATTAAATGTACGTTTATCGGAGCACCTGCTATCTCGGGGTGAAAAGGAAGATTGGTTTTGTTTTTACAATGATAAATTACATTATCAAACAATAATTGATTGCGCGGGTGGTAGTACCAGTTCTTTAAATCAAGTTAAATACAATGGGATTGGTGTTTACTTCAAGCTCGAAAACTTCATTTAATGAAATAAATTATTGTTTTATGGGAAATATAAGACAGGCCAATAAAGCTCATTTCAATTTAGATTAAACCGAAGCCTGTGGACATGCTTTCTACTTTATGAGGTATACTTATTAAAATATATCGTCAAATTATTTGAAAGTAAATAATTTTAGTGTGCACAGGCATTTCCATTATATTTTATTATTTCATTTTGTAACTACTTTCAGTTACTGAAAATGAATTTTCTTTGCGAAGCGAAATTGTTTTATTATTTATCCTAAATATGAAGAACAAGATTTATACCTCTACTTTAGAGCCCTATTGCAGTCATTGTGACATCGGTAAGTTTGTCGTAACTAGAAATATGACAATTATTTAATCTAATCTTAAATTTAGTTTAAAACGTCTAATGGATACTGGTTGAGCTCATAAAACTAGCTGGCTTTTCACTAAAAAAGTGTGCTCAATTAAGGTTTGCAAACATTGTTAAAACAGCATAATGCCATCTGTTGAATATAATTTCCTTCATTTGTATGCTCATCTAATTGAAATCGCAGCTGTAATATAGCAATTTATAACGATTCACAATGTAAATTTAATCAATGTATGTGAGTGTAGAGAAATTTTAAGTCATCAAACAATTGTGATATAATGGTATGTATGTGGAATTTCATTTAAGTAGAACTAAGGCGATTATTGACAATTCGTCCTTGCAGTTGTCGGATTAATTGATTGTTACTCTTCGTATAAAGAAGCATCTATGATTAACCCTACTGAAAGGAGGGTTCCATGGGAATATAGACAAACCCGTTGCAAAATAATATCAGGATAAATGCTCACGAGTTAGTAAAATAATAGACTTAATTAAGATGAAGATCTAACGTAAATAGAGATCAGTTAGAAATATCATTATAGTATTGTAAGGAAACTGGGTTATTAAACGTAAAGACTCATTCATAAGTGTTTTACTACATAATTAACCTAATTTAATACAAAAAGTAAGATAACAATTACTAAAAGTTTCAATTATATGATTAACCCGAAATTAGGGAGGAACTCTTAATAATTTTTCTCCGGCTACACTAAGATATTCTTAGCCGGTAGTTCTTCGTCTTTTACTAAAGTTGGTTACCAATTCTACTACATGCGACCTCCGTTTTCTACCTTTATTTAGAGATGTCTTCCACATCGAGCCCAATAATTTTTTACCGCCATTTCATTCAACTTTTATCTTTGGATCTACTTTCAAAAGATGAATTAACTAACCAATTTTGATGTCTTACGTTTGGATATTGATACGTTTAAATAATGTATACTGTTTTAAATCACATACATTAATATTTACATAGTTTCATGAAGTTTTATTTTCCACTTTATCATATTACCTGGGCTCGGTGGTTAAATATGTGGTTAAATTACTTGCATGTATTTCCATACGCTCATGATACGTCTAAACTTTCAATTTTCTTCTTCTCCTTGAGAAAATTTGTGACAGTTGAAGGAGATACTTTTCAAAGTGCTTATACATTGTGGTTTCGTATTCCTAGTAATTATTAAGCTCACGTACGACATTCATCGTCGTAGCTTCTATTAAATTAAGAGGGTACAAACTAGCATTTTAAATTACATATATTCATGTGTATTAAATTAGTTTGTATAGAAGGTGAAAATAAAAGAATTTAAATGATAAAATTTAAACACCGATTAAAATTTGATTTTGCGTAGCCAATAAAAATTATCGCTAAAATAAATATACCAGGGAAACAAAAATATGAGATGGAAAAATCACAAACGAATAATACTTATAAACTGGGATCTAAATTTAACACTATCAGAATTCTCAATATTTTTTTATATCACAGTGGAAAAATTTTACCGAGGCAAAAACGCTTTCGTAATAGCAGAAAAATATAAACACATACGTTTACCGGTTATGTACTAACAATAAAACTTTAAGAAATTGAAAAAATGATTAAAATTTATAATAAATAAATTATTGATCCAGAATCTGCCTGAAAAACGTATTATTTAGCTAATTACAGTTCTAGTGTCTCGAGAATAACACTAAATATTATCTATTTAAGTTTAAGTTTTTATAATATAATTGACAAAGTAATCCGCACGACATTTGTTTTGGCAAACACGTAAAACTTATATCAATGACATCCAAGCCAAATAGACAAAGACATTTTAACGCTACCAAACAAGTAATCATAACATTTATGTATAAATATTTATATTTTGAAGACTACGAATGCAAAACCTATATGCTGAATAGATTAAATAAAAAAACAAGAAATATAAATTATCAAAGTAATTGTTTTAAATTTCAATTGAATATTTTCGTATGAGCTTATTATAATCTACTAATAATTGGACGGGAAACGTAAATGCACCAATCTAATATTCTAATGATTTTGCACATTAACTTTTGTCTTATTTCATTTTTTTGGATGTTTACCTTACAGAATATGACGAAATAGAAAGCAAAACTATAGGGGTTTTCTTCCGAATAGTCATCAAAGAAAATCGTATAATATTGCTTTGCATTATTTATTTTACCATATTAACTATCATGACTTCCTACTCTTGTTATCATTTATAAATACGTTCGCAAAATTTGTTTTATCTCTGACTGAGCGCCGTACAGCATAAAAAGCTTAGGCAACATGGTTAAAATCACTTGTATTGATTTACGAGATTAACGTGGAATTTATGGCACAGGTACAATACAAAGAATATTTTATTGATTGTAAATAAGACTAATTAGACCAACCTTTTATTGGAACGCTAAATGTAAGGCCAAATGGCCCCTTTACACAGATTACTTTGTTCCAGCCAGTAATCACTGTAGCTTTTATTAAATGAACTTCCCGACCACGTTTTAGTTAGGAAACTCCAAATAATAAGATAGCAGAAATTTGATATTTGTCTTAATTATGTCATGTAGTAGCATAGTTTAGGCTCAAATTATTCTGTTGATTCGGCTGCTACGCTCACACGTGTGGTGTCGAAACTTTACACTACGATAAGCCAGTTTGGCAGTAAAATTTCACAAGGTCATCAGGAGAAGTCATGTACTAATAAAGTACGCGAGTAGAAATGACTGTTTTGACGTCCGGATAGCCTTTCTATGTGTCTGGCTGTCTCGTACGCAACGGACTTGTTTAGTGGAAAAATCGATGTGCAGTTTAATGACAAGAAGAAATATGGGATGTGGCAATTGCTAAGTAGAAGCCACAATAATTATTGCTCATACAATGTGCGAAAGTAACTAAAGACTTACGTGGTGAAAATACCGCTTGATAAATAGCGTGATTACAATTTCTTCTTATAAATGATCAAAGCAGCAGTAATTGGCGAGTGTCTTCTCAGTAAATGCATCCAATTTAAATAGGCGAAACTTAACTAGAAGCGCGCGAATAATCTTTATTTAAGTCAAACTACGTGCTCCGTTATTGGTCCTTAATCAACAAAGGTAAAGTGAACATAGAAAATGAATTAAAATGCAAAATATCACGGTTTTGTTTTTGCAAATTTTTACGAGGAATATTGAAAACAAGCACATATTTTTTTCGTGATCTCTATTGTGAATAACACAGAATTGTTCAAAATGCATTACTTTGGTGGAAATAGCGCGGTTGCCTTTTTGACATATTTCGACAGTCCACAATATATTACAATATTTAGGAACAAATAAATTAAACGAAATAAATTCTTGTTTATAGTTGAGACAATTCAGATCAAATGTTTCGCAAGAATGCTAAATTTAAATGTCAATTTAGTATTCGCTAGCAGATGGCTTGGTTGAAACCACTGTAAACCGTAGCACTTGTTGAAGAAACCTTCAGTCAAAATACTATTTAATAGACTTTATACAAGCAGACGGTAACTAGTTGATAACATTACTTCTTTGAAAATGAAGAATCATATTTTCTGCCCTCTTTAATCAATTCGATTCGAAACTGTAATGCTATACCGTTATAAATATTCAGTAATAAATTTATTACCATACAAATCCGTTGTGTTCATTTACATTTTATGCGTTGCTTTATCATAATAAAGATTCCATAATATTGTACAAATTGGTTGTACGGGTGGTGATATGAACGTTATTTAACTTCCATTCCTAATGTATTTAACCAGTTACAAAACAAATAAGAAAAATAGTCAGTCACATGTACTAACGAGTTTCCAACTGCCATGATAATCATCAGAGCACAACGGAAAATTGTCAATCGAGAATCAAACTGCAATGAATATACAAGAGACGTAAAAGTAAATATACAACTATCACCTACAGTACTCACGCATACGTTGCACTTGACTGAGTATATCGGCTGCATAATTTCTGTGCATCGGAAATATGAACGTTTCGCAGCCTTCGTAAAAAATATATAAATTATATACTGAAACAAGTATTGATTGGGCGAACGGCGATAGAAATTATTGAAATAAAGTTTGAGAGAATTATATAAACACCAATTAAATTGCATCTGATCAGCCGCATAACGTAGCAAAACTATCGCCATTCACACATACGGCGTGTTTTTAATTTCCATGATCATCATCAGAGCATGACTGCAAATTGACTAGCGAGAAACAAAAAGAAATGTAAACAAAGAGAAAGCAAAATTTTGATTTTCGTGTCTTATTTTTTACAATTCTCGTCTACATTGTACTTGACAGAAAATATTACCTGCTAAATGTCTATCAAGTGCACTGATAATGGTTATTGAATATCGAGACGCGTCACTACGTGTGACAGACGGTGTTTTTGGCTTTGCTATGTTACTAATCAGATGCAATAGGTTTGGTGTTTATCTCAAGCGCGCAAACATGATTTAAATAAATGATATCACTTCTCGCACATCACTGATTTAAAAAGATGTAAACCCCATATATATTTTGTGAATCATAAATAAAAGGATTTCTCAGAAATTGTGCAGCGGACATTTCTAGTCATGTACAATATATAATAGAATACTCGAGGTTAGATCCAAATATCCAATTTTTCTTTTTCTTATATATGCATTGTTGTTTTATCCTGGATATTCAATCTGCCGTTTTCCTCTACCGATGGTCATGTAATTTCGAAATACGCCAATACGCTCGACTAACGGTAGCTTTGCAATATTGTTCGAATTGGTAGATACAGTGGAATTGGTGTTTATATCTAGCTTACAAACCTGAGTTAATAATTATCAAGAAGTTTAAATTACAGTGTCTGTAATTTAATAAATGGCGCATGTGTTAAAGAGTCTTGCAGGCCATACACCATACCACGTATATAATTCATATTCGGTTTTCGAATTCGTAGTTTTATTCCTCATCATGAATCTTTAGCAACATATTATGAAGCTGAGTGTTCCCTTATATTATTAACCGAATTATATGAGAAATTGAACACAAAATTGAAAACAAAAATAATAATAGAAGAAATGACTATTATAAGGTAAAAAAAATAAATATAAGCACCCCCGCAAAAAATGGAGAAATATAACTCAATACTGTTTTGCATTGTGTTTGGGATACCCTGTGATAATTCATAGATAAGAAAAAATCGTTTTTGTTTTCACGGTTCTGGACAATGTATATTTGTCGGAAAAACCTCCAAATAGATAAGCGTGCTCAATCACATAGCTTTAATGCCTAGTTAAAGGCGTTTGTGGGCATGTTGCATTAAAAAGTTTTAAAATTAATTATAGCTGTCCGTGAAAAACCAAACCAATTTGGCACACTCCAAGATGATTTGTGCTCCAACAAGCATGAATGTAATCTACAAACGTATGTCTAAATATCATTGAACGCAGGTAAAATTCAAATTGCATATACCTTTGGATAAAGGTTGAAGAAGAATTTTGTCTTTCATGCTAGGTAGAAGTTTGTTTACGCCAACACCGTAAGCCATCTAACTTTAATGCGCTTCATTTCCTCATCGTCTCTATATTGTAAGCGAATAGAAATATGTTTGTTATAAAATTTTACAAAAATTTATACGAAGAGTTTTTATTATATTTAGATTTATACTAGTTTAAAATTTGTGGTTGACTACCGTCAATGATAAGCATATATCTCACATCATGCAATTTTGCCTGCAAGCAGTCCGGTAAACCAATACGCAATGCCCACTTACATAATCTCTTAACTGCTGAACCATTTTGGCGTTTCAAAGTGCAGTACCAGGTTAAATTTTAATATTGCTTTGGAAATGTTTCTAAATGCGAGACTGATACGTAGAATAGCGAAAGTATTATGTTATACCGTTTAAAAGTATATTTAATAATTTGAATCAATTTATTGAATTTTTTAAACGGTTCTTCGGCATGCTCGCTGCTATCGAAGACTAAAAATATTTCGTAAGTTGATAAATGCGTTTTAACTTGTCAACTGCATAGAGAAATGGAAACTCTAGGTTGTATTCGGCAACGGATTTGATGATTGACAATATGTTTACGTGAATGTTGAAGAGAAATAAAATTGAACTATTGGGTGAAGCAAAACTACGCAACAATCAGGTTGATTATTCCTATTTGGTCTATGAGAGCCGTACTTATGCTGTAGAATATCTCAATGCATTAAATGTATGTCATCTGAATATTCGATTTTAAATTGATAATGAAGAATTTCCGTTTGTGTTACGCAGGTGTAAAGCTGGTGTCACACTGTACAGGTCAGTCTTGAATTAGAAAACGTGGCGTCGCAAAATCTACATTTCACCAGGTAAAACTTCTTCAAATAGGAAAACGGTTAGTTAATGCATTACATTATCAAGAATTTCACTTATTTTCTCCTAAAATTTTGTAGTAATATATGCTTTATGCTAATTTCATTAACGGTAACCAAGCAAAACATTTAGATTATTATAAAACAAACGATACAAAAGCCTTGGTTTAAATTTTTGCAAAGTGATAAGTAGCCTAAGTACATTCGCATGCAATACTGTGAAGAAGCAACGAAAAAGTGTATGAAGAACGGATGACGGCATCATTGGGAGGAAACCGGTCTAATGGATGAATTGCCTTTTCTTCACTATACAATGCTTAGTTTATACTAACAAATGTCTGTATATAAAGGGACAGGTCTTTATATCAAGAGCCTCATTCAAGACAGATATATTTATAATTATTTATGTTATTTAATTAAATATAAATATATCTGATTTGAATCGGGATACCACATTTGCCACAAGTTGTGTTTTATTCCTGTCCGCATTGTGTCAACTATGAAGCTGGGACCGGAAATTCGGTCTCGAAAATTTTGGAAAAAGAAGAGTGGAAAATCTTGTTCCAACGTCATTTTCAGACAATCAGCTGACAGACGGCTTAAAAAAAAAGACGGGCCAAGTGGAACCAATCAATCACACCAATAATCAGAGTAACTTGGAAAATGTACAACATTCAAGATTTTACAGACCTAAGAGTGCTATCAATTGTCCCGCACAAGAAAAATACTGCTAAGATTTTTGGACTACATTTACAATAATGACATATGCTTAATATATGGCGTAATTAGATTTCTGCATACGACATACAATAAAAATTTAATTCACAGCTTTACTTTGAATGACGTCTAATCTGAAATCACTTGTTGTAATTTTGGAATGAAACTAACGTTAACGTGTGACTACATGAAGTAACTATTGGCAAAGCGCACGTTTTTTGTAGTTGAGACTTACCGGTAGTGCATTAGTACAATGAAATAATTGATTAATTTCTTAGGACTAAAAAATGATCAGGTTTTTGATTTACGTATACAGAAATCTTGTCCAGTTCTATGAAATTTCGCATTGCAAATAAAATTTGATTGATTGCACCTTCTTCAATATTCAACTTTCTTTGAATGAGAAAGTTAATAATTATTTTATTTGTATTGATTTGCCATTTACGATTATTTTGAAGAAAGATTTCATTATAAAAACGTCAACAGATTTTTTGCGGCTACCTCAAGTTATCATTTAGTTCAGAAAAGTTAGAATTAAAAATAAAACATTGCAGTTTAATCCATTTGTAAGAACGTCAATTTTTATCAACCAATTAAATTTTCGATAAATCACATTTAATGCAATCACATCGTTTAATTTTGTGCGCTTAATGAAAGTTTCTGTGCAGTGAAGTGAACTGAAATCGATGAACATGCCAATACGCTCACTTTGGTTTCAACAAGAAATTTGACAATCTTAATTGCCGGAAGAACTGGTAAGTCGAAAATTGATGCTTAGTGGAGGAAATCGGTATATCTGTATTGACATTGGGTTTATCACTATGGTAGTTAGTGTATTCCTATTTTTATTTCAACGTTATTTTTACCTGTTT
>JAQBSW010013073.1:0-14983 GCA_029291075.1 Eudiplozoon nipponicum
CGATCCCTGTCCGCGAAAAATATAATAATTGAATGTACTTGTTGTGTGCTCCCTAAGAAGAACACCAGCGGGTCTACTATTTTTAATTACTTTGGCTACAATTATACTGTGCAGCACATTGACAAATGTATATATATATATATATATATATATATATATAATAGGCTTAGTGTTCACATCAAGCTCGAATTTTGGATTAAAATGTTATTAACAGGTACACAGAAATGCACATTTCGTATTTGTTGATCAATAATGTACGATCTACGTCAGCTGTCCGAGTGACTTAAATAAGATAAACCATTAAGACGTAAAATTTTTCTTGGAGACGGGTTTCATTCTATATGCAATGAAAGGTTTGGTCATAGCCAAATTATCAATTGATTTCACTATCTGTGTAATCAATGAGTGTTTAATTATATAATTGACATATGTGCGACGAGAGCTGCAAACCCGTTCTGTTCGTGAATTAAGGCATTTTGTGATGCCGACTTTTCCAGTCCAGTAAAATTTATACTTGACATCTCGGCGTAGCTTAATTTTCATAACTTGTATGTGTATTGCGATTTGATCCTCGTAGCCAGTTTTCCGTCGAGCTCTGATGATCATCATGGAAGGCCGAAAACGTGTCAATACTCTAGGTTTTCTACGTTGGGCAACTAGTAAGATACGATTGGGTTGGTGTTTGGAGATTGTGCGTTGTCAACGAAACATTAGGTCGAATTCAATGCAAAATAAGCGCCACCTGAATAAGTCACTAACCGAATGAATATAAGTAAGAATATCAACGAACATTGCCGGTAATATGCGGCAATGGTGGCTCAGTAGATGAGTTGAAGTAATCTGAAGCAAATTGTCCAGGATCGAGCTGATAAGTGCTCAATTAGGACGAAACATAGCTTCTTGATTACTTCATTTTATATCTTATGCATTGTCTAGTTTATACGAACAACACACACACACACACAAAATTCTTCCATACAGCTCATTCGATATCGCCGTCAAAAGTGGTAGGATATCAGTGCTATAACGACAGATCCTAGATGGCCATTTGGACATTTAAGACGATTGCGATATCAAATAGACGTTTAATGAAAGAAAGTCTAATTAAAAATTATTATTTGGCATGAGCTACAAAACCCAGAGACAAGTATAATACGGTTAGAGCCATATCTGTGGCTAGTACTGTATGAGTGCCTGATAAATAGTAAACCGGTCCATATCTTAAAATACCCCAGCAACCTTGTACAATATTTATTCTTTAAATCAAGTTTGCGAGCTTGAAGTAAACACCAATCCCATTGTATTTAAACAGTCATCGAACAACATAACAAAACTACTGCCAGGCGCAACGCACTGACGCGTTTCGAACTTCCTTGATCATCATCAGAGTACGATGGCAAACTGACTATCGAGGATCAAACTGCATTGCCTTATATATGAAAGAAAATTAGATATTAAGCTCTCCTCTTACTGCTACTTTACTTTGCGGCTGACTCCTTTTGGAGGATAAGCCGGCTCCATCTTGACATTTCATGGAGTTTCGGTTGGTACAAGTGGTGTCCCCCTCACCACTCGGCTTTTTGATCGAGGACGCACCTCTATCCTTTGCACATCCAAGCGCAGTCTGCAAGGCAGCAGTAAGTTGCATGGTTGCCGGTGGCTGTTGAGAACTCATTCGCCATTCGGAAGTACGGGGTACTGTCCAGGAGTCCATGTAATCCTGTGGCTGTTGAACCCTTTTGTGGCGGGGAACACACGCCGAGTCATGGTGCCGTCGTCGGGCTCATGTGGTATTTTATAGGAGATCCGATTGCCGGTCGGAAATCCACCACGCCCTGGTGACACCACCTCTAACAGTCTCGCATACATTGAACTTGACTGGAAATGTCGGCTGCACAATTTCTATGCAGTCACCAACATTAACTGTTTGCAGCTTTCGCCACACACACACACACACACACACATATATATATATATATATATATATATATATATATATATATATATATATATATATATAGACAATACAATTTCCAGTCACGTACAATGTGTAGAAGACCTGAGGTGAGAGACGGATATCTAATTTGCTTTCCAAATATATGCAATGCGGTTTGATCCTCGCTAGTCAGTTTGCCGTCGTACTCTGATGATGATCATGGAAGGTCGAAAAGCGTCAGTGCGTTGCGACTGGCTTTAGTTTTGTTATGTTGTTCGACGACTGGTTAAATACAATGGGATTGGTGTTTACTTCAACCTCGCAAAATTGATTTGAAGTATTGTTACTACCACCCGCGCAATCAATTATTGTTTAATTGTAATGTTCAATATTTAGTTTGGACTAACAGTTTGTCTATAATACAATCCAGTCAGAACACTATAAATCCATATACCTTCTCTAGGTCGCACGGAGTCTCTTCCATAATGACGGATTGGTAATACTAGTTGCACCTTTTTTGTCTATTAGATGTTAAATATATTCCACTTGAAGGTAAATCTACACGAAACAATTTAATTAGGAATCATGTGAATATTAGAGGTTATGCGTGGCATGTACTTCACAAAAGATGACTTGCAATTCTGTGAGGAAAATATGATAAATTTTGCGCCCGGGCCGCGCCAATTCAGTCATGTACTTGATGAATGCCAGATAAGTCGAAACCGATTGGCTTGTTTTATTTCATTTACTTTCAAATGTAAAATTTAGCCTATATAGACCATATATATATATATATATATATATATATATATATATATACTCTATATATATATATAGTGCAATTATCATATCACACTGTCCCAGGTGGCATAACGTCTGTTTTATATAAACAGATCGTGGGTAGTCAAAAGACCGATGTACTGATAGCAATGAAAAATAGAGTCCACATGATGTAAGTACTGACCAGAACACATAAGACTAAATATTAATTAAAATTGAAGGTAGTATCTGGCTTGGGAGGCGCATTGAAAGATTTTTAATGTGTAGATCAAACGTATCCCGATTTGAGCCTCTCTCTCGACAATAACGGTAAGTACCCTATGAGTGTTCTTTAAGGACGATACCAGTCTACCTGATGAATTACATATGCTATATTAAGCAATTTTAAAGTTTATATTGACAAAATGCATATAAATTTAAAAAAAATAAAATAACATTAATAATAATAATAAACTAAATTAATAATAATAATAATAATAATAATAATAATAATAAAATTAATAATAATAATAATAATAGTAATAATAATAATAATAATAATAATCAATTAATAATAATAATAATAATAATAATAATAAAGTAATAATAATAATAATAAAATTAATAATAATAATAATAACAAAATTAATAATAATAATAATAATAATAATAAAAAAAAACTAATACTACTACTACTAATAATAATAATAATAATAATAATAATGAATAATAATAATAATAATAATAAAATATAATAATAATAATAATAATAACTATAATAATATAATAATAATAATAATAATAATAATAAAATAATAATAATATAATAATAATAATAATAATAATAATAATAATAATAAAAATAATAATATAATATAATAATATAATAATAATAATAATAATAATAAAATAATAATAATAATAATAATAATAATAATAATAATAATAATAATAATAATAATAATAATAATAATAATAATAATAATAAAACTAATAATAATAATATAATAATAATAATAATATAAAATAATAAATATAATAATATAATAATAATATAATAATAATAATAATAATAATAATAATAATAATAATAATAATAATAATAATAATAATAATAATAATAATAATAATAATAATAATAATAATAATAATAATAATAATAATAATAATAATAATAATAATAATAATAATAATAATAATAATAATAATAATAATAATAATAATAATAATAATAATAATAATAATAATAATAATAATAATAATAATAATAATAATAATAATAATAATAATAATAATAATAATAATAATAATAATAATAATAATAATAATAATAATAATAATAATAATAATAATAATAATAATAATAATAATAATAATAATAATAATTATTATAATAATAATAATAATAATAATAATAATAATAATAATAATAATAATAATAATAATAATAATAATAATAATAATACAATAATTATTATACATCCTGCGACACATTAATTCTATATAACTTCCCCAAGTGGCATCATATCCGTTTCATATTGACAATTAGGTTGTGGTAATTAAAATGTACGCGAGACTACTGGGAGATGAGAGTCGCATATTTGATTTTTTTAAACATTTTATACAAATTGCAGTATGATCCTTAGTAGTCAGTTTGAAGTCGAGCTCAGATTATGAGAAATAAAACTACTGGAAAACTAACTGGGTTAGTCAAAATACAGATCAGGTAATTTCGATTAATCCAATTTCGTAAAAATATTTTACTTTTAGAGTTAAATTCTGAATTTCGTCACCTCCGTAACTAAAGTTCGATCTGTAAAAATCTAGCCATGGAGCATAATTCAAGCCCGAAAATAACGTTTAAATATATTTTTCGTCATTATATACGATAATTAGTTTATACTGGCGAATATATAAATGGATTTCCGTTTATCTCTAACCAGCATCGTCGACATTAATAATTGCCATTGTCACCCGCGCAATCAATGATTGTTTAATTATGTCAATCTTCACCATTTAAAATAGTTGATAGGGTGTGTGGAGTCCCAGACTCCTAAGAAAATATGTTTCGTTCTAGGCACAATTCTGGACAGTATTTGAAGAGTTTCCGCACATGGCGAAACCGGTCAACTGAGATAATTGCCTTTGCGACCTTCTTCGAAGCTTAGTTTCCTTGTTTCATTAACAATACTCCAAAATAAGTTTGAAATATCTCCTCCCCATTAAGGCCATTCCCCGATAATTATCAATATAAATCGTATTTTTTACGAATTGCTGTGGTTTAAGTTTTACCAATAGGAAAAGTAGGTCATTCACATAACTCGATAAATATGGATGGTGAAAAATGTTAACTTCGCATGCGTATGCATGAAGACCTGTCCAAAAACACACGCACACACAATTACTACCACAAAATAGTGTTATAAACATATAACTACACGCACACACATTATTTATATATGCATATATATATATATATATATATATATATATATATATATATATATATATATATGTATATATTATAGGGAATGGCCATTTCAATTAGTCAGCATGCATTTTGTCCATTCAGAAGGTACCATTGAACTAGACCAATCAGATTATAGATAAAATATCGACGTCTCTGTTTCTATTCTTGTATTGTTGGTGTATTCTGTATGTTGTTGTAACAAACATTTGAATCAACACACGGTTCTAAACTGCGTTATTCATTCACCTTTACGTAGACATTCGTGTGTTGCTGTTAAATTAAACTAGAACGATAATATTTGTCGAGGCCTTCGTTCTATTTGTGCTAATCCACTCTGTTTCATTTAAACCCTACTTTTTGGAATTATGTGTAATTAATAGTTTAATTTTCCGAAACAACGTGATAATACGTTCTTTAATTTTGAAATTAAGTTCTATTAGTTGTTGTTCACCAGACAAATTGACTAAATATAAAATTAAACCAGTTCTGCGCAGTAGCTCGATAAAAATCGCAATATGTCAGAATATTACGAGGGTAAGTATCTTTCATAAATAACGTTGCTATACGACTTAATGTAAAATAACTATGTTATCGCCTAACACAATCAGAGATGTATTTTATCTTTGTACTATGTGGAAATATACCGCGCGTGGATTCTATTTGGAACGCTTATTCACACTGGATTTTGATTACATAAATTCATGCACACTGAAGTCGAACTTTTGTACAGAGAGATTTGGCCCTGGATCTGTGTAGCTGAAGAAGTCACACAAGGCAATTCGACTTCTCGAGCATGAACAACGGTAAACCGAGCATAAGACTCGTCATAATGTGGTCGATGTCAATGGTTTGAAGCAAACATTATGCCCTTACTCAATTTCGCGCTGAAATGCACGTTATTTTATATTTGCATAAAGTGAAATTCCGTTTGCTAGTGCAGAACGACGTAGACAATTAGTAAACCGAATACATTTCGTGTCACGTTTAGTGGAAAAAATCTATCAGTCCTGTAACCAATTATTTCTCCACTGATGTTTCAGTGCTTATTTACAGTCACCCTCGTTTCGGTTTTGTTCTTTGCATTTATTGATTTCTATTCCACGTGGTTTTGTGACTCGCAATGTACATGTCAATGAACAATTTCATTTCGAATTATCACTATATATATATATATATATATATTTACGGGTGTTATGACTATTCGGCATTTTTCACACAACGCCACCTCGACAGGAACCTGAATAATTGGTATAACGTGGCCACCGGTAAACACCCTCATTATTTATTTAAGTCGCTTGACGCGTTACCACTTGAATTGCACTAAGAGGCATATTTTTTAAGTAACCTGTTCAGATTTGATATGTATAAATATAGGTTGTGTAATTGAGATAAACACCAAGCCCATGTTATTTAGTCAGTATGTCGCACGTACTGCTGCGATTTGACTTTCTATTGTCGTTATCAAAGAACCGTTTAACCGACTAACGAGGACTTAACTACCACTCATAGATATATATATATATATATATATATATATATATATATATATATATATATACATAAGAAACCACGTGGTTCTCGTTCGCAGTAATCTCACATAAATTGTTCTGGCAATGTCGCCTACACAATTCCTATTCAGTTGGAGCAGTGCTGCTCGTATACATGTTATGCAACAAACCAAGCTTTGCTTGGACGGGTGGTGATAACAATTCATCACATCAAAGTTGTGAACTTGATATAAACTTCAATCCTATTTAATTTTAACTGTTGTGAAACAAAGCGAAATTCACGCCAGTCAAGCGTATTTTCTTTTTTCGCCGTTAAGAGGGGAAACTAATATTTTGTATTTTAGTCAGATTAGCAAAAATCGTGAAAATAGATAAAAGTTGGTCGGAGGGAATTGATTCTCGCATGGTTGTTATGCAGGTAAAGCTTTGGGCATAACACTGATAAGTACGATGTGTTAGAAACTGTGATATGTGAAGCGTGAACCCAATCAATCGAATTATTTCGTTAATTTATTCTGGTATGTATTTTTCGTTTATCGATTAATTTACCGCATTTAAGTCTGCTTTGACGTCTCTTAACGTGTCCTAATGTGAATTCACTTTCTAACAGATTATGCTTTCATGTGTTGGCTTATTAAATATGCTTCCAAATAAATGTTACTTTAATTTCATTGTGGACATATTTTGTGTCGGAATACCTACGCGTGTGTACTTTTTGTTGTGAGTAACTAGTATAAACCTATCTATGTATTAGGTGTGATTTTTCCTACCAGCAAGTAATTTAATAAAGGCTCAGATGGATGATCGAAACGTTGAGTGAATCAGACTAAATAATTCTTTAAATCTAGTTTGCGAGCCTGAAGTAAACACCAACCCAATTGCTAATAAACGTTTAATCCTATGTTTATTATAATCAAGGTTGCGAACATGATATAAGCACCTGACCCATTAAGTACTTACATATGCCAGTATAAACTAAGAATTGTATAGTGTAGAAAAGGCAATTCATCCAGTAGACCGGTTTTGTTCTTGTTGGGAACACATCAAATACTGTCCAGAATTTTCCGCGGTCAGTGTTCGAACCTGACAACCAAAAAACTTTAGTATATAACTGAAAATTGTGTGTAGTGCGCGGCAGGGTGGCTCAGTGGTTAAAGCACCAGATTCCGAAGCAGGCGTGCCCAGGTTCGAGCCCTGACCGCGGCAAATTCTGGCCAGTACGTGATGAGCTCCCAATAAGGACGAAACCGGTCTACTGGATGAATTGCCTTTTCTACACTACACAATTCTTAGTTTATACTGCCAGATGTAAGTAATTAATGAGTGAGGTGCTTATATTAAGATTGCAACTTTGATTATAATAATTGTTATCATCGCCCGCGCAACCAATGTTTGTTTAATACTATTGGTCATCGATGTTTAGAACCAACTGCTACGCGTCCAACCAGCCCACAAGTTGACTACGATTTCACAAAATGAAGGAACGAGCTCCTTGAAGGTTGTCCATAGGAATAACATTAAAGTTAAACTAACATATAATAAATAATATGTAAACATCGTGTATGTATACAAAATATACAGACTCTGTAAATCGTAAAGCTAGGTTTTATCTTAGGCAACTTATGCATTATTGCAGTACTTTTATTTTCATTATATCTCATCAAACCATTAATTTTTATGTGGATGGAAACAGCAACTTTCATAAGGATGTTATGCTGCTAGTTTCTAATTATCCCCTTTTGTGTGTATTCGTGCTCTATATATTGCCACCCCACCTCTATCGCAGGTAGAGATTTAGGCCTCTTGTGCGGCCTTCGAGAAAAACCTACGCCTACAAGGCTGAATTCATTTGGCCTTGTATGCCGTTACCTTTTTGCTAATGCCACTCTCTCTCTCTCTCTTCGCTGGATATGCGTCAGTATTGTGTGATGAAGTGAATACTACTGGTTTCAATTCCAGTTGTGCACTATTTGGCAGTTTGGCAACGATGGGACGTGAGCAGCCTGCGTAGACTGCACTACAGTCGTTGCCACCTCGAGAGACGGCCGAGTGGAACAGACTGGCTCTTGACCGTTTTTATGCATTAATGCCTCCTGGTCAGCGTACATGTCGGTTCACAAAGCTGTCTTTGTGTTGGTACCTACAACCAGTCGTCCTGACACTATTTGTAAAGTTTACGGCTTTCATGTTCATTCATTTATTGAAGTATTGGAGCTGCAATCTACGCTCTTATGCCGGAAGACTATCATTTTTGTTATAACATTTCGGCTTAGTTACGCGAATGTCCTCATTACAACCAATAAACATATTTTCAACCAACTAATAAAACAGTAAAAACGTTGAATGCAGGTGATATATATGCTATTGCAACTAGTCAAGGTTTTGCTATTTTAATGATTTTTAACATCGCAGGTTATAATGTTACTATCTTTTGTGTCAATCCCAGGCCCCTTCAGAAATCTTTTACAAATTTAGTAACCACAGCACAGTCAGACAATGCATGTGTGCGGTGTTGTTGTTTTTAGTTAAACTTGAGCACGATTTAAAATATAAAGAAGGTAATTGGCTAGCCTAAACATCTGAACGAATATCAATATTATTCATATTAAACACATACATACACATGCACACATACACACACACACAAACTTATTAAAACTCATTGTTTTTCTTGATGGAATATTCGAGAGCTGGCACATGCACGACTACACCTCTCAGAACAAGATAGCCTGCGTGGAACCTGGTAAATTCCAAGCTAGAGTTTATAGTTATCCAACCAAGTAAGACCTTTGCTGCACACCCAGCAGTAGAGATGCTTCATTATACCTGGCTGGATTAATATTACGTTGAGATAGTTGGAGAACCACATTTTTCTGTTTTCCAGTCCCGATTGAGATACATTGTGAAGATCTTAAAGCAAATCTAGTCCTGTGTATACCGCTTTTATTCAGTTTGCCAACTGAAAAAATATTGATTTGCGATGTAAAAGTCACAACATCTCGAGAGCCAATGTATATGCTATCCTTGAGCTAAAGCGACATCCAAAGACCAGCAAAGCCAGCTGAAATTCCATTGTTCCGCTCCAGGTCACACGAGGTAGAGTCGTCAGTCGCCTTTTGTCTAGCAATAGCCTAAGCTCAGTCAGGGGGTCACGATATTTTGCGAATTCTACCGCTCTAAGTGGGCGTTGCATCAAGCACTAATTGAACTCTGATTGAAAGTTTCAAGTTAGAACCATCATTATTTTTTCTTTGTGAAGAACGCGACGATATAAACCATTCTGAAGTATCGTATTTAGAAACATTCTCTCTTGGGATCCAAATTTTAGGCTCAACTTTAAGAGTCCAATTTGTTAATCCATCATGTATAGTCAGCAATAATGTGATCATGTTTGTATTACGCTTCGACCACATAAGAATAGATTCATTATTTGTGCAATTACTCATGGTTATGTGGGGTCTGTAAAAGACTAGACAATGGCTCATTTCTTGAGTGGATTAACAGTTTATGTTCATGGTTATTCTTATTTTAGTTAATCAACCATTCGATGCTGACGATAATCATCTGTAGGAGTATTTGATTTGAAGGTGTCAGTGGTCAAAATGTGGAATCGAAATATTAATTGTGATTTTTAATAAATTATCACGTATTAATTGATGTTAACACGATGCTTCCATTAAATTCATGTAAACATACTTCGCTCTTCAAACGACATCTATATATATATATATATATACTACTATATGTATATATATATATATATATATATATATATATATATATATATATACATATATATGTATATAATTGATAAGGATTGTGTATTGCCAGGAATGCCAAAATGGAAAAGTTAATAGCTACACGTGCAATAATATATATGATTTTGGTATGAAAATATTTCTAAATCAAATTTTTATTTGCTTTGTTATATAGTTATTTTCAGTGGCTTTTTAATGAGTACAAAGTTAATTGAATGAACGTGAAATGGCTCTCTAAATATCGAATGCAAATATTGTGAGGTTGACAAATCTCAAATAAGAAACAACTTTATTACTATTACAGTTAAATACTGTTTGTTGCGAAGAGCCAATATATATGCAAGTATGTATTAGGT
This sequence comes from Eudiplozoon nipponicum, assembly GCA_029291075.1. Lineage (NCBI taxonomy): Eukaryota > Metazoa > Platyhelminthes > Monogenea > Mazocraeidea > Diplozoidae > Eudiplozoon > Eudiplozoon nipponicum. The sequence goes on from JAQBSW010013073.1 coordinate 10,788, forward strand.
TTTGCGAACCTAGTAACAAATTAGTTCAGTTGTGACCAGAAGGATAAACAAAAGGCAGCATGAACGGAAAGTATAATCTCATGCACATTCGTTTCGTGCTTACTGGCGACTCATCAGTAGGAGCCGGTATTACGCCCTTTAACCACTATATATTTGGTAGAAGAATGTGGAATAATAGGACGGTACAATCTCCTAGACGAATGTGTAAACCTGTAATAGTGAAGCTAACATAATCTGAAGTCAACGACAATACGACTTCAATGCTAACTCACACTATATAATATATATACCGAGTCTGTAAAGGATACTAACACTATGGCCATTGTGTTAGTAACTGATACCTTTTTTGAAATCGATGAGTACCGGATACTAAAACTATGGTTTCCGAGTCGGTACATGATACCAACCTGATGGATATAAATTTATGCTAAAGTTCACCCAAATTGAGAATTACAACAATTTCCGAACACCTGTTACTCCAGTTAAACCATACACTCTGGCCTTCATCGATATCAGTTATCACATTTCGCGGTAAGCATGACATCATTCAATTCAATATATTACAGTTAAATACTGTTTGTTGCGAAGAACTAATATATATGCAAGTATGTATTAGGTTTTGCGAACCTAGTAACAAATTAGTTCAGTTGTGACCAGAAGGATAAACCAAAGGCAGCATGAACGGAAAGTATAATCTCATGCACATTCGTTTCGTGCTTACTGGCGACTCATCAGTAGGAGCCGGTATTACGCCCTTTAACCACTATATATTCGGTAGAAGAATGTGGAATAATAGGACGGTACAATTACTAATAGTGTTGATGATTTCACTGTGTATTTTTGAATCTTTAAATTAATTCTCAAATAGAAATATATTTTTTTGTTGTCCAATTTCATTTAGAAAACGTAGACAAACTTTCGGACGAAATAAATTTCACTTTACCGAAATGTGATCTATTAGAATCATAAATCGATTATTGGCACAATAATTTTGTTATCGGTAATAAAAATTCTGGCTTGTATGATTACTAATTTACCGAACATAAATTCGATGTTAATTGTCAATTTCGATATATCCAGGAGAGATACAGAAAAGACATTTTCAATATTTAATGATAAGGACAATATAGTGCCTACTTTGATCGCGTACCTTTCTTAGTACATGTGGATATAAGTTGTTGAACTATTTAACTGCTTTACACCGTAGTGTATGCTTGAAATATGCGAGGAAGTTTTTGTTTTTGTCTTGGTATGCTACCGTTCTATCACAATTCAATAAAAGTGCAAATACATTAGATTTTTCACCATTGTTCTTTTGAAATTTCCCTCTCTACCTTAGTGATAACTGCATTCTTTTTCACACGTACTTCCAAGTACATTACACTTTAGTTAATTGTGTCATAGACCATACGAGTTTCCAGCTTTGCTTCTATTTTATCTTAATTGTCCTGGATATATTGCTCCTAATATAAAAGCCTCATTTAACTGGTTGCAATTAATTGTGAATAAGACATTACTGGGCAAGGGATGGTATATTTGTAGCTATTCCTTTTGCGTCTAAATAATATTCTCACATTCGCCTAAATAGTTTTATTCTTCTTGAATTTTTAAGTTTTATATTAACTTAATTTGGTTTAAAGCTATGCAGCTTATTTCATCCGTATCGCGTATTGTATATTGATTTCAGTTATGAAACAGCAAATATATCTTTTTCAGAACTTCCATCATGTTGATACAAAGTATTAGTTTTTATGAAACTGAATGTTGAATTCGTGGCTTACGTGACCTAGAAGACGAATTGGATTTCACTGAATAATATGAGGCTGTTACAAATACCGGCCGCGACAATTTCTGTCGATAAATGGCGATTCTAAATAAGGAAATATAGCACAGGTTGATAAATTGCGCTTTCCGTCTTCTATTTTTAGTATATTCCATAATAATATAGGTATTCTTATCCGCTCGTTAAATTTTAATCCAATATTATTGCCACAGGTGTCATTATGTCTGTCTTAAAATAACTATTTAAGGAAGCCTAGTTAGAATTAGAACAAAAGTAATATCTATGTAAATCAACATAAAAATGACTCGCAAAAAGCATTAGTTCGCATGGGACCGGAAATTCCAAGTAAACAGTGCCTTCCGTGACTGAGGGCACGAATTGCATTACTCTGAAACACATGTTCCCCTGGCTGAAATCCTGGTTGCGACAATTTATTGATAATTATTTCATTCAAGATTGCAATCTTGATATAAACGCCAATACAAATTTATATATCTTTACATAAATTTGTCAGTATAAACTTGTATATAGAAGACAATTCATCCAGTAAACCGCTTTCGTTCTTATTGGGAACTCTTTAAGTTCTGTCCAGAATTTGCCGCGGACAGGGTTCGAACCTGGGCAAGTCTGCTTTGGAATCTGTGACCTAACTAATGGGCCATCCAGCCACACGCAGCACAATTTCCAATTATATAACATATAATGTTATTGTGGTTGGCCTTTCAGGCAGGTGGACCCTAAATAATATCTCTTTAGCTTGGCTTAGTTTTCTGAGCTGCAGTCTCTAAAGCAAACAGCCAAAGTTCGAGCCATATATATATATATATATATATATATATATATATATATACCGGGATTGGCGTTTATATAAAGGTCGCAACCTTGATCTAGTGTTTTAATTACTTATGCTATCTTATGTAGTAATGAGATTATAGCGACAAAACGTGTTATCGAATTTTGCTATTATGCTTTGTTACAATAGTATTCCTCTAGTAAGATTGGTGGGTTTCTTATCGCTACAGATAATGGATAGCTAGTATGCTATTTGGGAAGAAAGCGATATTAATGAGAGTCCACCTGAATGGAAGACAACCGAAAAACATTTCTTGGCTGACAATTGCATGCTAGACGTTGCTTCGGTGGTTAATACTGATATGTGATTTAGAAAGATTATGCCGGTCCAGTTGATAAATTGCTTTTGCTATGCTTATTTAATACCGGCCAGATATATGCAGTCGAATTCTACCATTATACTTTCATACACTGTCATTTGTCCAGGCGGCATATTGTTTATATTATATTGACAGATAAGAGAAAGTTGATAGAAGCTTTAGATGTATTTGTTAAATTGCATTATCTATCATAGGCAACTTTTATTTATATTCCTTTGTCAAATTTGCATAATATATATATATATATATATATATATATATATATATATATATATATATATATATATATATATATATATATATATATGCGCATCTCCTAAGGATTTGTTTCAAATAGAAACAGAGGGATACGCAATTCAGCATGAGCAAATCTTGCAATCTAATTTATGCATTCACTTCCTGACAATATGCATGGTGCTGAACCGGTGAAGCACCGGCTCTGACAGAGGAATGACCGGTAAGCACTTACTTTACTTTACTTTACTGCGGCTGACTCCTTTTAGAGGATAAGCCGGCTCCATTGATATCCCGAATTAAGCCTCTCCATGCCGGGCGGTTGGCAGCCATTTCGGCACATAAAGAGGGCCAATGACGCTCCCAGTGACGCGGACCATAAACATTGCGTAAACCTAGGAGTTCCATGTCCGATTTGATTGTTGCAAGCCATGTCTTCAGTTGCCCACCTCGGCGGCGGCGCCAGTTTGCACATTGACCTGGGTTCATCACCTGCCGTACCAGTTCGTCTTCGGGTTTGCGTAGTACGTGCCCGAACCATTGAAGTCGACGATGTTGGATCCAGACGGATAGTTGCATGATGTCCCCACATTGGTGACGAACAGATGCGTTCGACACCCGGTCCATCCATTTTGTCTTTGTGATGTACCTAAGGCACCAATGGTCGAATACTTCAAGCTTTTTGGAGTCCTCAGAACGTAATGGCCAAGTCTCACAGCCATACAGTAGCACAGGGCGAACAGTAACCTGGTAGACTCGGATTTTCGTTTTGAGGCTGATTTCACTTCTTCTCCAAAGTGAGTTCTTCAATTGTAAGAAAGCAAGTCTGGCACGGTCGATGCGTGTTCGGACTTCATTCTTTGCTTGACCAGTTGGAAGTATTTTTGAGCCAAGGTACGTAAAATCGCCGGTAAGCACGCAAGGGATATGTCCGTTAATCATGATAGTCTTAAATGGAGCAATTTGTTGCTACATGCTTCATATATGTATGTATGTATGTATGTATG
>JAQBSW010013074.1:0-14980 GCA_029291075.1 Eudiplozoon nipponicum
TTTGTGCCGCTCGGGAAACTGCATTCCCCCTTAAATGGGATGTTTAGGTAGACTGTTTTCTTTTCTGGCCCGTAATACGTCTGTTTCTGTTTAATTCCATTTTAATAATTGATTCAATTAATTGTTTGGGATATTCATTAGACATTAAATCGATAATTGCTTTATTATATTCATTTTCTTTTGAATCTTGACTAACCAACCTGTCAATTGTTGAAAAGCAACCACGAACTGGTGATAAATTATATTGAAATGGCACAAAACTGCTGTAATGCAAATACTGTGCAGACCATGTTGGTTTATGGTAAATTGTTCTGTTTAATTTACCATTAGTTTCTTTCTTTAACAGTACATCAAGGAAAGGCAGACAGTCATCTTTCTCGTGCTCTGACGTAAAACCGATATTCTTATGTGCTTTGTTGAAACTTTGAAGCAATGTTCGTGATTGCGACCTGTTCTTAAGTATAAGAAATATATCATCCACATACCGTATATATTGAGCACATTTACTTATGTCACTCTTTAATGATGTATTTTCTAGGTGCCCTAGAAAAATCTCAGCCAACACTGGAGATAAGCGGCTTCCCATTGCCACACCCTCAGTCTGTTTGTAGATGCTTCCATTAAAACGAAACCGCACGTCTTTTGTGCATAATAAGATAAGCTTGCGTAGAGTGCGACTTGGCACCGGCGACGGTAATATGTCGTGTTCTACCGCTTTGACTATAATGTCAATGGTTTCATCAATTGTAACATTTGTAAACAGACTTAACATCAAAAGAAACCATAATCTTGTTTTTAACATTTATATCTTGAATTTTATTTACAAACTCAAGCGAATCGGCAACCGAGTAATTACCTATAGTTTGCGTAATGGTTCAATTATACGAACTAAATATTGAACTAGTGCACGAAACGGAAAATTGACCATTGATAAAATTGGCCTCATAGGACAACTTTTTTGTGTGTTTTTGGTAATCCAACTGGCTTGAGCTTCTGTGAAGTGGCCTCATCAGTTAAACCGGCATCTGTCAAAATCTTAATTTCATTTATTACTTTGTGATAGAGAGGTTAGTAAAACTGTTGAAAGAATAGATTATTAATCTATCGTTTGGACAAGACCGAATACGGAGGATACACATTTATACGTATATCCTGTATAAATTTAATTTTTGGTTTAAATATCTGTGTCCAAAACGTATGCATACCTATGTACATAATAAGCTTACATGCAAATAACAAGGTTGGGTCATACGATTCACCTTGGGTACATAATATATCAGCAATAAGTATATTTATATCTTATTTACTTCTTTTTATTTATTTATACCAACATCTTATATATAAACATCTATTTATATATATATATATATATATATATATATATATATATATATCTAAACACTTTATCTTATGCATATATAAATCGTATAAGCAGCCATGTGAGTTCCTCTCATATATAATACAAGAATCTAAATATGTATCCACATACATATATTGTGCAAACCTAAATAAATATATAACCAACCATATGAGTTAATCCCACATCCTATATAAATATATATTATCATTCATATTTATATAGGTCTCTACACAATATATATATATATATACATATCTATTTTGCATATTTAGATAAGCATACAGGCGACCATGTGAGTTCCTTTCACATCTAATATAGATCGATAACATTTATCCACATACATTTACGTATACAAGCCATATATATTCTGCATATATAAACATATAAGCACCATGTGAGGTCTTCTCAGATCATATTTAAATATCTATCCATCAATATATATATATATATATATATGTGTGTTGTTGTTAGTAACTTCATACGGGTGTTATCAATAGTCCCGCGCAAGAAAAAGGCGGATTAAAAACAAAAGATAAGAACAGCGCAGTGCAAATTATAATATTTATGCTCATTAGTTTAATTTTGACAGGTTTTCTTCTCTTAGATTTATTATCGACCATGAATAACAAGCGCCATCTAACCAGCATAACTGGTATATATAAAAGCCGCCATAAATCGCCCACTCCGTTTCTCCTGTTAGTGAAAGCACTCACGTCAGGAAAGCGATCCTGACAACGCCTTACGTCTGTGAGAAAAATGATAGTCGCGTATTCTCTCCGTGTTCATAATAACCATTTCATCCAGACGAGCCTTAATATTCGCTAACACTTTCACCAGCTCTTTCACTACAGCGATTTATACATTTTGCCCGCATAATGCGCACATTTGAATAGTAACTGTTTGTTAATGATTATTTCCTGAGGCTGGTCTACTGTCCCCAGCACTCTGTCTAGTGAACACGTGCATCAGTATTTCACTTTTCCGAAGTAATTATTTGAAATTTATATGTCTTAACTAGAGTCGTTGGTGCAAATTCGGCCTCAAGGATGGATAGCTACTGCAATGTCTCATAAAGACACAATATAATTTCTCACGGAAGCATTATAACTCAACTGCTATTTTTAATTATATTATGAAAAACTGGGCAGCAGAATTGTAGGTTAAAATAAATTATCAGTACTGAATATTTTGCGGCAGTGAATAACCAAATTTGAAGTGTAGATGTACTGCTCTTTATAATGATTCTGTCAGCAGTTATTACCAACTTAGTCATCAAGCTTTAGTATATAAAGTATGATGAATGCCAGTAACGACTTCTTTCATGGGTATAGTACTTATAACAACGTGTAACTAATCGTTGTTGTTAAATTTTGATTGCAATTTAGGTATTTTAAATTTGATAATAATCATAGTCCGATAGGGGGACTTTATTTATTACTAATATGGTATTTATTCTACATCATATGATCAACGACTGATATAATCTATTTTATTTGATCAACAAATTGTTTTTTTGGGTTCGTTGTTTGTATTCATGGAAAAATACTAATATTAGTCTTCTGAATGCATAGATTGATCACAGTTCATTATACACAAAGTGGCAATGTTCACAGATCTCAAAGATCTAAGAATAACTATCGTGTAATAAATTATTCTTTTATTGAAAGCAATTATCCTTATTATTTATTTTTGTCTCGTGATTATGCAGAAGTGAAATAGCAGCGATGTTATGCTGCTTTTAAGGAAAATGGTGGTGTGGAGTATAATTAAAAATCTATATAATTTCTGGAAAATTCTGCAACAAAGTAGGTGGAACTGACCGCATTTTATCCGATTTACGAATCATATTAGTGCTTATTTCTAAGCCATAAAACTGACTCGAAAATATCATGCGGCATGCTATAGAATAAAGTATTTAGGATCTTTTAATTTATTTATTTTGAGTCAAACTAGATTTTACTAACACTTACACAATAAAGTTTATTTAATATTTTATTCTTGGAATATTTTGAGCAACCCCTCGGGTAGTCCACTTCTCAATCCACGATCAATATCGGAAGTACCATCTCCGTATGCTACAATAGTGTTATATATTCTCTAAATCAAGTTTGCGAGCTTGAAGTAGACACCAATCCTATTATATTTACCAATAGTCGAAAAACATAGCAAAACTACCGTCAGGCGCGCGCAGAGAATTAATATATATACAGTTTTGTACCTAGTAAAAAATAAAATCTAATAGGACCAAAGGGATATGCCAATGTTAGCACGTGCAAATAAGATAACACCTTCCGTTCAAGCTGACTTGATGTATCATTCTGGTCCTATCTGAATAAACTTTTCTCTAGGTACGCAATAGCTAACAAAGTTTTAGTTAATGAAGATGATGATATTGGTGCTTAGTTACAACAAGAGGAGAATCTAAATGATAAAAACGAAAAGTTACTTTAATCAAGGTGTGGATCTTGATATAAACACCTGGCCCATTATTTACATACATTTTTCAGTATAAACTAAGTACTGTATAGTATACTACACCATACAATGCATAGTTTACACTGGCAAGTTTATGTAAATAATTAGCCAGGTGTTTATATCAAAATCGCAACCCTGATTAAAGTAACTGTTATCACAGCCCGCGCAACCAATGTTCGTTTAACTTGCGTACGTGTCAGCAACCGATTTTTATGCAACAGCAATAACTTCAAAAGGCATGAACCAGAATCATCCGGCGCAAAATTCTTTCGAAAAAGACTGCAAATTCTGTTGTTGTTATTATTAATCAGTTCAGTTAGTTTTTACAAATTTTAAACGATCTATGTAGGAGATTTTTGGCTTGCCTAGCTGACTGAACCATGTAAATAGTTGTTAAGAATACAGAAATTTCAAATAAGAGTAGTTAAAAAGAAGCTTATTCTTCCATTGGCAACAGTTGTAAATTCAGGTACGCCGGAATATTAAATCATTTTGTGAAATTGATTACAAATCAATTCTCTGGAGAATATCTCATTTGCGGTAAATAGGTCATATAATAACTTTCAGAAACCTGACATTTGAAAAAGTATCATTATAGATTTTCAAGGAAGTAACAATTAAAGCTGTGTTAAAAAGCAACAAGGCAACCGAATATAGATGTTACATGCATTCATACAAGCATTTATAAACTAGTACGTACATGCACCCATTCATGCACAAGTACATAAGTACATACATGTATACATTCCTACAAACCGACATATATGCATAGATGCACACATTCACACATACATATATGCGTACATACATAATCGCATACACATGCATACACACATGCATACATACATAATTACATACATACATAAATGCATACATACATACATGCATTCATACATATGCACATACACGCATACATGCATAAACACATACATACATGTCAGCAAACCTGCATACATGCATAAACACCTATATACATGTATACAAACCTGCCTACATATATACATACATACACACATGCAACACACATACATGAATAAATATATACTTGCATAAAAGGATACCTAGGTATGCCACGAGGCGGGTTCCATATCTATGCCAATGAGGCTTTTTTCCACTAGACTCCACAGATTATCTTTTTGTATACTTTACCTTTTGTAATATAAATTGAAATTTATTTTTTGACAGCAGCATAACTTTATTATGAAGTAGGTTCATAATACAGACAAATAAGCCAATTTATTTATTTCGGATATCAATTCAATTGCAATATTAATTACTTATATATAACATTCTCATAATATATATTTCGCGGTATAAACTTAACATAGAATAAAGAAACAAAGGTAATTCATCCAGGAGATCGATTTCGTTCTTATTTGGAGCTCTTCATTTACTGTTAATAAATTTTCCACAGATGACTCAGTTATATACTGACTACTTCTTATTAGAATTTCCTTCAAGAGGAGCCTATATGACTAAACAAAACAAAGTAAATACCTGAAAATTGTGTATAATGTGCAAGTAGGTGGAGCAGTGAGTAGAATCACAGACTCCGAAACAAACGTGCCACAGTTCAAGATCTGTCAGTGGCAAAAAGGACAAAAATTGATTTTCGAATAAAGTCTAAAACGGTCTATCGAAAGAATTATCTTGCTACCTGATGCAATGTTGCGCTTTTATTGACGAAAGGTGCATAATTAGAAACAATATATTAAAATCTTGCACAGTCTTTTACATTTATTCCAAATCTGAAACAGAACAACTAAACACTACCATAATATAACCAGGCATGTGGATGGCTTTCCAGAACTTCACGTCGAAAAAATGCCACGCAGGTTGTAAATGAAGGGAGAGCTATCCAAAAATATGAACTTTGTACACAATTGAAAACTTTGCATTGCCAGTTGCAGAGTTACAGACTCTGAAGCAGATGTGCCCAGACTTGAACTCTATCTGCGGCAAAATTATGGACAGTATTTAAAGAGTTTAATTGTCAAGACGAAAGAGAGGACACATAGGCTCCACCTGAACACACGGCGTCTGTTGGACAATTAAGAGACATCACACTGATGTGCAGTCACTTTACCGCCTGCCACGCGGCGGATAAAGCTCAACACTACCTTAATGTTGCTCAATTGTAATAATAATATTTGAAGAGTACGCACAGTTCAGACGTATTAGCACCATACATTCCGCAAGAGGTTACGAGTTCCATCAGTTTCTGAAGTGCGGCACATCAATCACGTTCAAATTCGACTCAATCCACTACATAAGGCAAACATCGGGATTAGTGATGCAACCGCCTTGCAGTCTCATGGGAACACGCGCAGTAGTCAGTGTCCATAGACTTACTTTTAAATGTTTCAAATTCACTAGAAACACGGTTCAAAAGTCATTGAATTAACTGGAATCGGGAAGGAGGAATTTCTCCCAAATGAGAGGACAAGTGCTGTTGTCTTAACCATCCATAGAAAAGCGACACTAGCACCCCTGTAATTTACTATGGTATCAATTTACTCTGTGCTGCATCAAATGTGACCACTGTTATATCTTCAAAAGGATTGGCCGAATGCAAAATTAATAAAACTAGAACAATTCGTGCAGGGTTCGAACCACAGTACACTTGAGTTGAGCCTCCGGTATCTTTGACCGACCATCGTATTTTTTTATAATCAACTATTGTTGATGCGACGTGTGGTGAATTGATTGTAATACAACTCAGCTTTGAGATCGGCGCCGGTAACCGAATACCTGGTCACGAATCTGCTCACGACAATTTTATGGCAGAAAAACACGCGCTTTAGGGATCCATTAATTGCGCTCAACTTTTCCATCCAGAACAGCGATAAATCTAACGAAAAACTATTGTTATGGCAAATTTTTATCCAGAGCTTTATTTTAAGAAAACAACTGCGTTGGTTGGAGAACTGCTAAATAAGACTCATTATGCTAGTCAAATCCTACAGACAACTATGGTTGATATGCAATGGTGTATTAGCCATTGCGCACCTAGTAACAAATTAGTTCAAACATGACCAGAAGGACAAACCAAAGACAGCATGAACGGGAAGTATAATGGCATGTGCACATTCGTCACGTGCTTAATGGCGACTTATCAGTAGAACTCGTTATTACGCCCTTCACCCAGTAGATATTTTGGTGAGAAATGTAGGACAATTTATCCATTCAATCTCTTATAAGAATGTGTTAACCTGCAGTAGTGGAGACAGCTTCATATAAAGCCTTCGAGAATGCGACATCAATGCCAACCCACTATATATAAAATATGCCTAACCTGCAAAAGATATCACTTTTAAATTATTGTTTAAATTGTATTGCCTATATATGTATATGTGGCGAAAGCTGCAAACAGTTAATGTTCGTGACTGCATAGAAATAGTGCAGCCGACATTCCCAGTCAAGTTCAATGTATGCGAGACTGCTAGATGTGAGAACCGCATATCTAACTTTGATTTTAATATATATTCACTGCGGTTTGATCCCGATAGTCAGTTTGCCGTCGTACTCTGATGATGATCATGGTTGGTCGAAACGCGTCAGTGCGTTGTGGTTGGCGATAGTTTTGTTATGTTGTCCGACGACTGATTAGATACAATGGGATTTGCGTTTCTATCAAGCTCGCAAACTTGATTTAAACAAATTTTACCACCACCCGCGCAATCAATAATTGTTAAATTCTATGCTTATAGAGTCGGAACCTGATGTCAACACTATAACTGCCGTACAAACAATTCATTTTAATTTATGCTAAATTTTACAAAAATTGGGAATTTCAGCTACATCTGAACACTTGTTACACCACCAAAACCATACACTCTGACCTTGATCGATATCATTTATCATACTTCGCGGTAATCATGAAATAATTAAATTAAATCTATAATTTAGATATTGTATGTTGTGGAGAACTAATACATATGTAATCGTGTATTGCGTATTGCGTGCCTAGTAAAAAATTAGTTGAAATAAGATGACAAGGATAAATCAAGGTCAGCATGAATGGAAGGTATAATCTCATTTTCACATTCGTGTCGCGCTTACTGGCGACTCATCAATTGGAGCTGATATTACGCCCTATAGCCACTACATATTTAGGTGAGGAATGTGGGATAATTGGACGGTACAATCTCCGTTACGAATGTGTAAACCTCAAGTAGTTTAGCAAACTTCATATAAAGTCTTCGTATATTTAACTTTTAAGCCAAATCGACCATATGTAATATATACTGACCCTGTAGAGGGTATCAACATAATGGTTGTGCAGTTGGCGCCTGATATCAACACAACGGTTGCCGAATAGGTAAAAGCATTTATAGATATGATTGCCGAGTTGGTACATGGCAACATCACAATACATTTCAAATATGCTCAGTTTCACCAAAATTGTGAATTGCGACCACTTCTGAACACCGGTTACTACAGCAAATCCATATACTCCGGCCATGGTTGATATCGGTTATCAATTTTTCGCAGTAACCATGACATTCAATTAAATATTTATCAATTAAAAACAGTTTATTGCAGAGAACTAATATATATATATATGCAATTGTTTATTCGGTTTTGCGCACCCAGTAACAAATTAGTTCAAATAGAAGCAGAAGAATAAGCCAGTCATCATAAATTTGACGGATCATATCAACAAAAAACAACCTATTACACTTAAGCAGAGATTGTTACCTATTGCAAAACGCAAAGCCGCTCATGACGAGTTTTTGAGACTATTGGAAAAATTCATCATTAGACCATTAAAAAGTTATTGGTTATCCCCAATTCACTTGGTCCATAAAGCTAACAGATCATACAGAGCGAGTGGAGATTATCGCAAGCGCAATTTTGTGACAAAATCAGATGCATACCCTATTCCGGCCATAAACACACGATAATAAAAACTCAGTGGTAGCAATTATTTCTCAGCGATCGACCTTAGACAAGCCCACCGCCACATTCTAGTCGCAGCAGAAGACATAGAGAAGACAGCTTCCATCACTCAATATAGTTTATTCGAAAAAAATTACATATCTTTCGGTATCAAGTGCGGCCTCAGACATTTCAGTCGTTCATTGACATCTTTCTGCACGATAACACTGAATAATGTATATCGTAATTTGATGTCATAATGATCCTTAGTCCTGTCTTGAACTCTTACGCTGAGCATTTAATAAATGTTCTATCAGACTTACCAGGTTATGCACTAATAAACAATTATAAAAAAACAAATTACAACAAAATCGGTTAGTTTGTAGGGCATCGTGCTACACCACAAAGTATTCAGCCTTTACCTCATAAGGCCAAACCGATTAAGAAGCTTCCGTCACCGAAGATCTTGAGAGTTCTAAAATACTATCGCAAGTACCTTCGAGACCTATCAAAGCAACCACATTCGATTTTCAGACACTTGAGGAATCTAAAATAATTAAGCAGGAAATCTGTCATTGCTTGGCCGTCTGATGACGATTAATTGCTACGTTATGCAATCAACTCGTTATCAAATGCCATTATGCTAACGCATCCACACTTCGAACGAACTTTTCTACTCATTATTAGTGCTTCGGAACTTACAATCGACGAGACCTCGGAACAAGAGATCAATGGATTTCCGAAGGCAATAAATTTTTACTCGCATACTCTACAATCCGTAGAAATTAGATACGATAATGTCGATCCAGAACTCCTCACCACACATGCCGCGGTGCTCCACTTCATTTTTTGCAGATCACTTTCATATAGTTGGCGCACTTCGAAATTGTACTTCGAGAGTCTCAAAGTACTCTATCAGAGTTATGAATGAATGGAAATACGTCATTTTTAACGTAAAAGAAAACAAAACATTATTGTAGACGAGCTTTCAAGGCCCGATGTCTCATTACACCCGCCCTTGCCTTCTTTATTCTCGGTCAACTCTATGGCTTTCAGCGAACCCATCTTGACGGCATCTCTCCCACGAATAGAACGCGACCACGCTAGTATTCCGAGTTCAGTTCGCATGCTGATTTAGGAAGGGCTTACACATTGTCTACCTTGTGAATATGCAGCACCACAAGCCAATATTGCCCGGCAGGCTCCAGAAACAATTATTTGACTCCGTTCAATCCCATATAGGTAACAATGCGGTAGTCATCAACTGAGACAAAATGCTTAAAGATGTATCTTCGGCTGTGCTACATGCCAAAGGAATAAGATCACCCGACACACTCATTCTAAATTGGAACAGTTCCAAATAAAATAAACATGTCTAGTAGTTTTCCAAATCGATATATTTCATCTTGCCCAGATTCAAGGTTCTACTTGCCTTCTAAAAATGATCGATAGATTCACTCGATTTCCTGCGGCATTTCTGTCAATGAAATCACTAATAGTTCTATCTCGGCATGGATAGCACATTATGGTGTTCCAAAAAAAGATAATTCATGATAGAGGTACAATCATCTCTCCTAATGGTTTTAGTACCACATTGCATTTAATGGAATGCTCATTACGCCAGATCACCACCTACATCCCACAGTTCAATGATATGGTAAAAATAATGCATAAGTAATTCCAAACCGCTTTAACATCCTTGTACATTAATGGCAGCTGGGTTTATGCAGAGCCCTTAGTACTCTTGTCAATGCGTTCTTGTAAACGAACATCAATTCGCACGTCTCTGCCCCAGTCCTTGTATGGCACATGACGAATCGGCTGCTACGTTTGCTGCTCACACAGGATGATCCAGAAGTCGAAGCTTCTCGCTTTCGCTTCTAAATCGGTAATATTTCAGCCCAGCAGCCCAGACACGTTCCTAGCCCAGTATTCATTCATCCGCAGCTCCACAGTTGCAGGAAAGTTCTTGTTCGTAAAGACGCTGCTGTAGCACGATTGCAATTTAATTATCGCGGTCTTTAACAGACTTTAATTAGACAATTATATATATATATATATATATATATATATATACATATATATATAGATATATATGTGTGTGTGTGTTTGTGTGTTTGTGTCTATTAAACTTACCAATTGAATCCATTGAATCTGGCTTCTCGTAAAGCGCGTGTTGAAGAAATGAAAATATGAATATTGTATATTTCTAAAAGAAAAAGACATTTAGGAAAAATTAAATATGCTCTTACTATATGGCAGTTAATCTGTTAAAAAAATTGACATTGTAAATAATAAGATAAACATTACCAAATATACATCAAAACATGAACGGAGATCTAGATCTGCTGCATGTTGATTTCCAGAAGATCCTAAGTCGATAATGCTGAATTCACCAGGTCTTTCCACTGTTCGGTGCTCACAGACTTTCACTTATTCAAATGTACCCCGGATAATAAGGGCACCGTGCGACACGCTTAAGTGGTCCATAACACGAATAATAGTGTCCGTGCATGAGTTTTCAATTCCAATCATTTCCAATCATTTAGCTGGATTTCTAATTTATAGTGCCCGGTCGACGCAAACTATTGTATGATGATGAAACCGGTCTACTGGATTATTTCCTTTTCTACACTATAAAATTCTTAGTTTATACTGACATATGTAAGTAATTTATGGGTCAGGTGCTTATATCAAGACCGCAACCTTGATTATAATAATATTGTATTGATGGATTGAGTTTGGACCAAGTGTTCCATTTGTTAGCAATCGCGTGTACGAATGATTTCCGAAAGTTGTCTTTCATATCGCCCTGTTCTTGAGTTTTATTTTGTCACCTTGACAACAGTACAGGGTGTGCAGATTGCAGTGTTCACCTATTATATTGTTGCGCAATATGTCGCTGTTAAAGATAATAATGATGCCATTTACGCAGCAATTTTACTTCATTTTAGTGCCAATCCGATCGAATGCTTGCTGCCAAGTTGAGCCAAAGCTTTTTGACACTGATCTAATATACAATTTAAACAATAATTGATTGCGCGGGTGGTGGTTAAATACAATGGGATTGGTGTTTACTTCAAGCACGCAAACTTGATTTAAAGAATTGTTACCACCACCCGCGCAATCAATTATTGTTTAAATTGTATTGCCTATATATGTATATGTGGCGAAAGCTGCAAACAGTTAATATTCGTGACTGCATAGAAATTGTGCAGCCGACATTTCCAGTCAAGTTCAATGTATGCAAGACTGCTAGAGGTGAGAGCCGCATATCTAAATTTGATTTCCATATATATTCAATGCGGTTTGATCCTCGATAGTCAGTTTGCCGTCGTACTCTGATGATGATCATGGAAGGTCGAAACGCGTCAGTGCGTTACAGCTGGCGGTAGTTTTGTTATGTTGTTCGATGACTGGTTAAATACAATGGGATTGGTGTTTACTTCAAGCACGCAAACTTGATTTAAAGAATTGTTACCACCACCCGCGCAATCAATTATTGTTTAAATTGTATTGCCTATATATGTATATGTGGCGAAAGCTGCAAACAGTTAATGTTCGTGACTGCATAGAAATTGTGCAGCCGACATTTCCAGTCAAGTTCAATGTATGCAAGACTGCTAGAGGTGAGAGCCGCATATCTAAATTTGATTTCCATATATATTCAATGCGGTTTGATCCTCGATAGTCAGTTTGCCGTCGTACTCTGATGATGATCATGGAAGGTCGAAACGCGTCAGTGCGTTGCAGCTGGCGGTAGTTTTGTTATGTTGTTCGATGACTGGTTAAATACAATGGGATTGGTGTTTACTTCAAGCACGCAAACTTGATTTAAAGAACTGATCTAATATGTTTAGGTGCTCAACTGGATGCGGTTATTTACAATTATTCAAAGTCAAACTTGACACAACATCAGATAGAAAAAATGTACATAAGAGCAAAATTATGCACCATTAATCCAGACCGGAACCGAAAGCTTCTACAACGACGGAACAAGAAGCATTACCCCAAAAGCATTCAATAGACTAGCAATCAATACCAAGAAATTTACTACATTAGAACAAAACATAAGGAGTTTTAAAGACAGCCAAATCATTACGAAAAAGCAAAGATAAACTAAGAAAACTACAATCAGACAAATCTATACGACTTAACATAACCAAGAAATTATAAAGAATTGTTATATTTGAAGACGGTGCTCATAGTATGTCCATGAACAAGATCATAAATAATCGATCGAAATTCAAACCAACCAAAAGACCCAAAGATAACTCAACAAATATGAAATCAAGAATAAATTTTATTTTGAAAAATATGGAGAAACACGTTTGATTATCAATGGCCGTTTCCGAAACCACAAAACTGTACGGTAAACCAAAAACTCGTAAAATCATAATAACTACAGGGGCTCTCCAAATGTTACATATTACGCCAAAGGTCAACGTACTGCGACATAAACCAGCTGTGTTTATGAATAATTTTTAATTAAGCCATTATTATACAATTATAATTCTAATTGAGAATTAAATCATATTTGATATTGCATATTTATTATGAATCAGGTATGTCAATAAAGTTAAAACATAACGTTATCTTTTCGCCAGAACTAAACTCAGTTGTAATATCTGGTACTTCATAAAGTTTTATCCAACTTTCTGCTCCTTGCATTAACAGTTTACTAAATAAGGTTCAATATTTTACAATCCAGTTGAATTATGGCGAAAAGAAAATAGTCTAGTTCAACTGTGTTGTACATTCCTGCTTTATAATAAATGTATAGTTTTTCACATGATTAATTTCTCAATTAAAATTATAAATCAACTTAATTTCTCTGCAAACTACTTTGACCAATATATGAACACAACCTCCCTCAATGTCTCTTTCAGACTAGCAGCAAAACTGAAGTTAAAAATAACCCAATAAAAAGTGACCTCATTTTAGATTTCATCACATTTACGAACATTCCATTCCCAAACTGTCATTGCATAGTAGGTACCACGCTATCTGGGGAATTGGTATTGAATTGAACATTTATATAATTAAATGAACATTAGTTGTGCCGGCGGTGATAATAAATACTTTAATAAATGTTGGGATCATGATATAAACACCTGAAGTATTATGTACATACATTCGTCATGGAATGTGGTACCTGGACTATAACGACAGATAGTTTGAACTTTATGTCTAAAGTATGCCATATAGTATCCACCTAAAGGAAAGACTATCCAAGCATTGGATTGAGTATATAACTGATAATTGTGTATAGTGTGCGGCAGGGTTTCTCAGTAGTTAGAGCACCAGATTCCGGCGGCAAATTCTGGAGAGTACGTGATGAGTTCCCAATAAGGACGAAGCCGGTCTACTGGATAAATTGCCTGTTCTACACTATACAATGCTTGGTTTAAGCTGACAAAAGTATGTACATAATGGGTCAGTTCTTTATATCAAGATCAGAACCTAGACTAAATTAATTGTTATCACCGCCCGCGCAACCAATTTTCATTTAATTATATAAATCATACTTCGCAGAAGGTATGCAATTGATCTACCATTGTCAATTAAAGACGCAGCCGACTAAGTCAAAACCATTGAACAAAACAATGAAGCCGGTCCAGACATCAAATTCACTCTGGAAACAGAGAAAGATAACACTTCTCCATTATCGGACATCCGACTTATTCTAGAAAACAATAATGATTTGACATTGGCAACACAAAAATAACCCAGTTTCACAGGTGAATACATTCATCACAACATTAGTGTGCTCTGAACACAAGATCGAGCAATGGCTAAACTGTCTGAGGAAACTTAATAATGACATACTACCCAGGGTGGTCCATAGATGTAAATATCAGAACATGTGCAATTCGTACTAAATAGGACTCAAAAAAAAATTATTTCCCGAACTTGCCATTTAGAGGCGGCCTACCAGCCTCAATAATTGAACAGCGGTTAAATCGGATCACTTAGGAAAATTTATCTAGTGCCAAAAACAACATCATCAACAGCACACAGATAATCATGGGGTTAGGTGTCAAGAACTAATTGCCAATCATCTTCGACTCCTTCATAGTGTAAAAATATTCATGTATGCGCTGTACCAAAAATCATGGACGTATGAAAAAGACATTTATTAACAGAATACAACATTTACCACATAACCATATTTTGTTCAAGAAAGAAAAAAACTGGCACAATTACTGCGTTAGTCAAAACGCAGATCTGGTTATTCAACATAACTTGATAGAAAAAATCCAG
>JAQBSW010013075.1:0-14977 GCA_029291075.1 Eudiplozoon nipponicum
TATTCAATGCGGTTTGATCCTCGATAGTCAGCTTGCCGTCGTACTCTGATGATGATCATGGAAGGTCGAAACGCGGCAGTGCGTTGCGGCTGGCGGTAGTTTTGTTATGTTGTTCGACGACTGGTTAAATACAACGGGATTGGTGTTTACTTCAAGCTCGCAAACTTGATTTCAATAATGAACTGCGGTTTACAACACGTTTTTTTTTCAATTTCTTATCTTTTTCTGGTGATAACAATGGAGACTGGAAACGCATATGTTTGCATGTGATAGGCGGAAAGATTTGTATTTTGTGCGACTAGTTAAATAGAACGTAATTTTTATTATTATTATCTATGTTCAAGCTTGATTTGAAATGGTGTCATCATCACAGGTGCAATCAATAAGCAAATCTTGACTTAAATCTGTTATTGTGAGTAATGTACTGTGTGTGCGATTAGAAGCCTGATGAAGATACTGGAAAATTCGTAGTGAAACGCTGCCAGTCAACAAAGATTAGATCGTACCTCATTTTTAGTGGGTAGTACTAAATATGTTAAAACATTCGAAGGCAAGTAACGAATCATCACCCAGCCACCTCAAAGACGAACTCAATGCTTACTTTCAAATTGCGATCAATCGGTTCTTTGCGAAACTGATAGTGCAAATTTACTACCCACAAAACAATATCGTGGATACGCTAAATGTTATGTATTTGACAGAATAAAAACCGGGAAACCGACATTTACACTCAAGTACAGTATGAGAATATCTGCTAATTATAAGTTGCGCATCTGTAATTTTGCATAACTTGCAAAATTCATACGGATTTTGTCCTGATTATTCAGATTCCCGTCGTGTTCTGATGATGAATTTTGATGATCAATACGCATCAGAAGCCCCTACCAGCAGTGGTCTTCTCTGTGTTGAACGACAGGTTAAATAGAAATGGTTTAATTTTTAGCAATTTTTATATGGGTGATTTGACATAATAAAATTGATAAGCAGTAACATCTAAATTTAAATTATTGTCAGACCTATCGGGATTGCTAGTAATAAAAAGAGCTTCAACTTAATAATCAGTTATTTTTCCTTCAGAAATAATCCTAATATAGCATTTTATACGCTAAAACGCACTGATAGATTCCAGGCTAGTAACAAATTTAGCTTAGAGCCAAACATTTCCGAAGAAATGTATATACTTTGATGCAAAATCAGGCTAAAGCAAAGAAGGCCTTATACCTAAAATTTACTTAGTGTAACCGATGAAATTTTCTTTTCCTAATTAATCCTTTAGTTTGAGTTAAGAAAAATATCATTTTTGAAATCAAATATTTTTTTAATTGTTTTTGCGGAGTGCTAGTTTCATATATTCCAATGCCGCGTTTTGCTTACGCGGGAAATAGCTGTGCACGGACAGTTTCACAAAGATCCGATTGATCACAATTTCCAATTTTGTTTTGTCTTTGATCAGGTTGACTTCTTATTTGTTCATCATATTTAAAAGTGGTAAATAATTGTAAAACATGTATATACATCACAGTTACGAAATCCATTTGACTTTAGCCAGATAAGTCAACTTGATCTAGAATAAATATATACTACTATGAATGATTTAGAATAAATTTATACTTCTATGAATGATTTGTTTCTGGACACAAACTACAGATAGATTAATTTAAATTTATACATTACTTTGATCCATTGCAACTTATGTATGCAGGAAACTGATTATCAATTATTATTTAGAATAGTGAATATCTAAAGCATGGAAAATAATGCAGTTAGGACACTCAATGTTAAAACATTCTAAAAAACACAAATTTGAAAAAGAATTTAATTTATTATCTAGTTGTGAAATTAACCAGATTTTTTATTGGTAAAATTGAGATAGAATTAATATAGCTTCATTGATATCTTGCTATTTAAGTAAAACTTGTGACACAATGATACATGGAGGAAAAATCGGTCAAGAAATTTCATTCACTGTTAGATTACTGGTATATCATTAGATTACTGAAAATGAAAATGCAAAGTTTTACTGAAATAATCATTTGAAATTTTTTTATACGTATTCAATTATTAAGCAAAATTATCAGTATCACCCCATACGTCTCGATTTCGGCAGCAACATAACCGATCAAAGATTGCTTCGGAAAAGATAACGCCGTACTGCTGATAACTGTGTCACAATTTTAGCCAAACTTATTAAAATGAAAATTACAGTATACCTTAAATATATGCCCACGTGAAATCATCTTCTTGTTCGATTGGATCTGGATAAATATAATTTTTATCAATATTTTAACATAATTTCATGCACTGTATATGCACCCAATACTGACGCTTTATGTTCCAATACAAGCAGTAACGCCAAGTTATGCGTCCGGCATATTTTTCTACGAAATCCATGCCAATAACAGTACGAGACATCACAAAGCACATTGCCTAAAAGATAATTTGTTGTGCAAGAACATGTTAGTTTAAAATTTTATATTTCAAGAATTTCCCGAAATCTGACGATGTGAGTGAGACTTCCAATGAAAAATATTTATGACGTATCTTCGACTTCAATTTAAAAGGAGACTAAACTGTGTAAAAAAACGCTTGCGAAACCACTTTAACCGTAGACCAAATTACTCCTGTTAAATCAATGTTTTTCAGTTACTAAATATGCTACACAGAATATCGTGGCAGATATGTACGAAATAAACTTTTTTATGCTTTATAGGAACTTATAATATTAAGTTATTTTAATTTCATCTCTGTTCATACATATAATTTCAATTCATTAGAATAGCACAGACAATGAGAAGCTGGTCAAAAAGGAGATTAACGAAAGTCAATATGGTGCAACGCAGTTGTCAAAAAGCCGGCGAAGGGCGTCAAAGTCTATGGCTGATCAGGTCAGAATTCTAAATATTCCAGACGGGGTGTTGGCGGTAAACGTTGGCGTCCTAGGTCAGCCTGAGGTCGCTGGTCCCGATCCTTCCGATTTGCTTGCTCTTACACAACGACACATGCTGGTATTTCAACGGCCCATCTTCGTCCAGGTTGGATTAATTAATATAACGCTTCATTTAGGATTTGATCCTAAATCGAATAAAATACACGCAGTTGAAAGTTATTGCTCTTGTTTGCGCTGTGCGATCATCATATTTAACGTATCCACGAGTTTCTTTCGTGGGTGGTCGATTATCACTCTCAGTGTGGCAATGATACGATTGGTACTCTTTTCCAAGTACGGCCTGAGTTCGACTTCGTGGTGGCTGGTGTTAATTCGTCCCATCACACCGCAGGCATCCACGCCATTCGCACTAACCATTAGAAATGAAGAACGATAGGCACCCAGTTACAACGAAGCCAATCTCATCGCGTACTTGGAAATAAAGATCAATCATATCATTGTGGAACTGAGAATGCTAATATATATATATATATATATATATATATATATATATATATATTGCTTTCGAATATTAAAGAGCATATATAAGGAAATAATTAAAACCGCACTAAACGACAATGTATATTCACACACACACACACACACACACACATATATATATACACACACACATAAACAGAGGCTTGGCGTAGGTTTATTTAGCGAATCGTCAGATGTTTTTAATCCACTGAAATTTCACTTGGCTGAGTGTACACGAATTGTAACGGATTACTTCTAAATTTAAAATTAACCAGAGCACCTACACACAGACATGATAGTTAGGAGTAACAAAGGAGTAAATATGAGCCTGTAGCTCACTTGGTGACTCATCAGTGGAAGTTGGTATTATGCACATGTAACCACCATATATTTGGCAATGTGCGGAATAAAAGGACGGCAAACATGCCACTTGGAACAAAATATATAGTGGTTAAAGGGCGTAATACCGGCTCCTACTGATAAGTCGCCAGTAAGCACAAAACGAATGTGCATGAGATTATACTTTCCGTTCAAGCTGCCTTTGGTTTATCCTTCTGGTCACAACTGAACTAATTTGTTACTAGGTTCGCAACACCTAATACATACTTGCATATATATTAGTTCTTCGCAAAGAAACAGTATTTAACTGTAATGACGTACGCTTATCTAGTGAATCTTCAGTATGAGTTATGAAATCACTAAGTTCTTTTCGATGAGTACACAAAGCAGACACACACCCACACAAACGTGGTAAAGTACTTACAAAATGAAAATAATAATGCTTAGGAGATCTACCAAAAAATATGAATAAACGAAACAATTTAAACTCAATTTACCACTTGACTTAAGGATTGTCAAATGAATTGTGTGGATGTGCTTTCCGAAACAAAGTCTGCCGAGAGCTGCAGCCGAATTATCTAGAGTCAATTTAAATACATTCGATACAAACACCTTGTTGAGTACAAAAAGGGCCAGATAATGAACATTTCCTGTGGCGTAAACTATTTTGTATAAAACAACGTGTATGTTTATTTTGGATGAGTGTTGCTTTATTTGAAAAATAAATAACTACGCATTTCAATTTTTCAGCCACATAAACTGTATAATTGTTAGCAATTTAGTGATGGAGATCCAGTTTGATTATCATTTCTACTACTATTTCTTGTTGATGGATGATTACGTGTTGATTTGTGAATGTGTGTTGATGTGTTCATGCACGTAACTGTGCGAGTGTAGGGCCATTTTTTAATTTATTATAAAGTGATGTTTGAGATCTGGTTATTCGTCTATTGATGGATTAAGTTTTCGCTAGGTTTGCGCTCTGGTGGTTATTGCAGACCTAAATATTTTTTACGTATTTTATCAACGTTGTTGCATTTTTCGTTGGTTTAATTTTCCCCTGATGATAGCGCAGAATGGTTGAATTTTAATGTTGATTGCTTATCTTTTTATTCAATTTATGTCATTCTTAACATTGATAGCGTTGCTATTTGCGTAGCTATTTTTTCTTCAGTTCGGTGCCGATCCGATAAGATGCTGTTTGATATCGATATAATGAGTGGTTGGGTTCACAGGAATATAATAATATTCGAGTATGTTTATTTGATTCGTTACCAGTGAAGTAAAACTTCACGTTGATGGTACTTTTGTATATTTGAGTCGTGTGCCCGTTTCATTTATCAAGTGATTCATATACATATAATAATTTTTTGACATTCCCCTGATTATAACCTTAAAATTTGTTAAATTGGCTATGTGCCTCATTTCTAAACGGTAATATAAATTACCTATTTCAAGGAATTTCCACCGGATAATTAATAAGTATAGTGAACGTACGCGAGCGGATTTTTACTGAATACTCAACAACTCAGTTACTATTTCGCTGCCAACAAATGTTTGGCTTCCATTTGATTTAGAGAATCCTATTCCGATTTTTTATTTCTTCGAAACCTCTTTACGACTGGTTTGGAGTTAATTTAGTGTTGAATTGTGAATATATCGGGATGAGCGTATCGAAGTATCGCCTTATGTATGGATGCACTTATATCGACTAATTATTGTTTAGCTAGGCATTTGTCATTCGGCTATTTCTGGCACAAACGATTATCGCATTTTTTTCTTTCTTTTATGCCACAGAGATTCTTAAAAATATGTGTCGATACGTCGTCAGAATAAAATAAATGTTGTGTAAAGCTGCAAATACAATTAATCAGCTATACCTGTTGTTTCCTTATTGCGAACCCATTACTTACCAGAATGTCCACAAACAAGGCAAGTTTGCTTGAAAAAAATACATTTTATCAATTCTGTCACACGTTGCATGTAACTTCCAATTTTACTGCAACTTATTGTTTTGATTAATTTCCTCCACATCGCTTTCAAGATAAAAATGAACCTGAACACCTCAAAACGGGCATTAAATTACGGACAACACGCCACGTTTGAACAGGATGTTGAATTAATGTATATAGTCAGGATTTACTACATATTTTAAGTAATTCCCAATATTTCAGTAATCTGTGTTCCAAAAGAGGCATACAAGCTTGGGAGTCTATACGTATTTACTTTTTTTTAAATTGTCTGTATTTCCACAATATAAATAAAATCATATGATTCGGTGTACAATTGTTTTTCTATGAAGCAGCATATAGAGAGATATTGAATGTTTATCATTCTTTGTCCTGTGAATTTTTTCATCTTTCCTCCTTATATATTAATAAAAATATAAAAAAGTAGAATTATGCAGACCGGTCGAATTGAACTGCATACTTCCTTATTACATGATTAATATCTTACTGGCTTTAAAGCCTTTTGCTGGCAATCAATAATAAATAATAAATAGGCACACTAAAGTGTTTCACTGGGACTACACCTTTTGTTCACAATATTTTGACATTTCTTTCCGGACAAATATGCACCCATACTGTACAAGAAACGCTAAGAAAAGCATATTTGCAAATATTAAAAAAAGATCAACATATGAATTACTAAAAGGACAAACTGGTATATGCAGTAAAAACTGATTAATATTTGGATAAAATAAATTAGAAACTCTGTTCTTGAATTTTTTCAAAGATTTTTAATGACTCATAAGGTAAACACTGAATACAAGCAATCGGTATTGAATGAGTACTATCTCATTGTAGTGCACGCGAAGGAAAAATCAATGAGTAAAATTTTCACAAATAAATATTGAATTCTTGCATGTTTCAATTTCGACCAATAATAAATATGTATCTGGATGTTAGTTTCCTCTACGTTCGCAAACTTTCATAAGGATATCCGGTTACCTGTGCAAAACAACTCAATCATCATTTAATCTGCGTTATGCGTACAAACTTGGGAGGTCGATATAAATGTTAAAATTTCTCCCAGAACCGAGATAATCAGATTTTGTGTAAGTCATTTGAACGATTGGTACATATAAAATAGTGTGGAGAACATATCAATTTTTATATTTTGCAATGGTTAGTTAATCATTTATTCGGAAAGAAATATTAAATAGACAATTATCTCGATTATCGGCATACAACTTCTACATGAATCAGGAAATTCGTGGCAAAAGTACTGTCAAATTGCAAATATTATTTATATTAACAAATTTTAAATCGAAACTAATTTAATTTCACTTTAGGTAATCTAAATTATATAAAAAATTATGCCGGTATGAAGTAAAGATAAACTTTAAAAGAAACATGTTGCGCGACAGGAAATAGATAATTTACCTGATTTTCGGATTGCGTACCGAAATGTTTGAATCTACTGTCATCTTGGTTTTTCCAGATATTTCGATATCCATGTACGGATATCTTTTTCAATGGGACGCACATCACACACTTAGTTGACAATCAATATGTCAATTCTGGGCAGTACTTAAAGAGATCTGAACAAGGACGAAATTGGTCCAACTACACAAATAATAGTTTATACTGACAGGTGTGTAAATAATGAGATTGATGTTTATTTGGATCTCACAAGCTTGATTTAAATAATATTTATGAGCAATCACGCAATCAATGAATGTTTGATCAAGTAACGAAAGTTTGCTTCCTGTCAATTCCATATGATTAGTGAAATATGCATGCGTTTTATGTACCATTTTTATATTAAAATATGTATTTAATTGATTATAACATCAATCGCACAGAATTACATTTCTTCATTCAATAAATTCTGCTCATGTTTTCCAAACCACATGATTGCATTCCTATTCTAAACTTATGAAATGTTATTGAAACACGTTATTTATATTTATTTTAACTTTATTATCATCATTTGTTAGAAATTTGCCATTTTCGCTTACAGAAATGCAAACCATAATTTATGTGTATTCAAATTCATATACTATGCAATTATACTCGACATACAACTTAAAGTCAAAATTATATGATTTTTTTGTTATTTTAATTATTATCAATAGGTTCAGGAGAAGACTTATTTTTGAAATCTCGAATTTTCGTTTAAATTAATATGGGCCAAGATTTCACATTCTTGTTCATGTTTTAAATTGTTCCCTAATATTTTCAGGAAATTCATTGAATACGTAAACTTTTGGCCTGCTAAGACTTCACTGTCAACATGTTTTAAAATATTTAAACTGAGGTGTTTTGACAGATTATGCAGTTAATATTTTTTTAAAGATACACGAATGCACAATCGGACGATGCTGTTAGGCTGAAATAATGATAGTGTAAATGAATGTATATATATTTGAATATATACACACATACATATATATACAGGTATATATATATATATATATATAGCAAGATTTTTGTCTAAACACGACAATGATTAAATACGCTATGATTGGTAAAATTTGTAACATTCGTTTTTTAATTATTTAGTAAATTCCTTTCCGTTCAATTGATTTGTTCACTGCCAACCGTTGTAGAAGGAATAGACTATGGATAACATAGGGCCATGGCTTTTGGAGAATTAATGGCATGCATACAAAATCTGTCTATGTGTTCTATTCAGAATTGAAAAGCATAATTATACTAATAATTCTTAATATGAACTTAAGAATTGGTGTTCATGAGAACATTTTGTTTGTTCAAATGGGGTTTTTATTTACACATTAGGCAAGGATTTCATCATGTAAAAATAATTGCATATTTTGTTGTATTTTTAAATTAATTCCTTTTGTAAAGTGAACATTATAACATCGTTAAACAACAGTCACATTTGAAAACTGCTAACTTTACAGGACCTTTCATTCACTTTTTTAGCATATTAAATTTTCAATTCTTCTCTACTAAGTCAAAAAGTCCCCAATACTGAGGCTGATTCTGAAGAAACACGACGCTTTATTACATGGTCTACCATGCAAAAAGTAAAGTTAAATTGGATCACGAAAGTATGCTGAAATCGGCACGTACAAGAAGAATAGCCTCATGCTTAACCATCATATATAAGAACGTTGCTGCATATTTATTGGTTATAAGCCGTAATGTGAGTTTTCAAAATGTTGCTGGTTTCTCCGCAACCCATCGGAACTCGTGTGTATACGGATAAATAATTAACGCATAGTTGTAATGGCTTTGGTAAGAACAACGTATGTGCTGTACTCAGAAAAGCTTTGGTTGACTGTGACCAAGTTTTACTTGCGTGGCAAATGTCCACGCGCTGCACTTTAAACTATGGTTGGCTGATATCATTATTCGATTTTTAGTCTTCTGGCTGATTTAAAAGTGATTTAGTTTACTATAGAACCTTCATTTTAGAATATGCGACATTTAGTAAACAAATGCTAAATCAATCGTTTAAAATATTCTTAATAAAAGTAGATGGTTTTGATTCACTTATGCACCTAATGAGGATGAGTGCTATAGTATCTGTTGGTGAGCTTAATGCTTTAAGATATATATTATATTTGGTAAAGATCTAAAATATATGCATATTTACTTTTGGCAAGATGAACCTAAGTAGGAGCCGGTATCGTGTTAGCAATTCGCTGTTTAATAAATGAATTTGTGGGAGTCAAAAACCCGTTATAAAGGCTGTTGGCCTAATAGCGGGAATGAACTGAATTACTTCATGAATTATGGGCTATGACGAATTTGGTACACGGTATTGTTATCTAATTGCGCTAAATAGAGCAAAAATTTAAAATAAAGTCGAAATTTTATTTAAAATATAATAAATTTATTACCGCAAACAATTAATTCTTGATAGATAAAATATTTAAATGATGTTCAGTTGATATAATCTCAAGAATCTACATGCACTTACTTAATAACCAATCAACGTCGACTGCATTATTTTAAGAACCGAAGATTCTATTCGTCGTTCACACTTCCGTATTTGTCAACGCATCACACTTTTTTTTAATTAAAAGAGTGAATGCGAATGTATGCTCACAACGAAGAATTAGTTGGTTGATTTAATATCCGACACTTTTAATTAGTCAGTGCGTTGCAGCTGGCGGTAGTTTTGTTATGTTGTTCGTAGACTGGTTAAATACAATGGGGTTGGTGTTTACTTCAAGCCCGCAAACTTGATTTAAAGCATTGTTACCACCACCCGCGCAATCAATTATTGTTTAATTGTATTGTCTATATATGTATATGTGGCGAAAGCTGCAAAATAGTTAATGTTCGTAACTGCATAGAAATTGTGCAGCCGACATTTCCAGTCAAGTTCAATGTATGCAAGACTGCTAGAGGTGAGAGCCGCATATCTAAATTTGATTTCCATATATATTCAATGCGGTTTGATCCTCGAGAGTCAGTTTGCCGTCGTACTCTGATGATGATCATGGAAGGTCGAAACGCGTCAGTGTGTTGCAGCTGGCGGTAGTTTTGTTATGTTGTTCGACGACTGGTTAAATACAATGGGATTGGTGTTTACTTCAAGCTCGCAAACTTGATTTAATCATTGTTACCACCACCCGCGCAATCAATTATTGTTTAATTGTTTTGTCTATATATGTATATGTGGCGAAAGCTGCAAAATAGTTAATGTTCGTGACTGCATAGAAATTGTGCAGCCGACATTTCCAGTCAAGTTCAATGTATGCGAGACTGCTAGAGGTGAGAGCCGCGTATCTAAATTTGATTTCCATATATTCAATGCGGTTTGATCCTCGATAGTCAGTTTGCTGTCGTACTCTGATGATGATCATGGAAGGTCGAAACGCGTCAGTGCGTTGCAGCTGGCGGTAGTTTTGTTATGTTGTTCGTAGACTGGTTAAATACAATGGGGTTGGTGTTTACTTCAAGCCCGCAAACTTGATTTAAAGCACTTTTAATTAGTGTTAGTGATAATTTTTGTGCCCACCGATATTGGTTGGGTGGTTCACGTGGATTCCATCGGTATGTATTATCAATTTATCATCCGGACAAGACTTAATTATACCTAATTCTGTATTCAAATTG
Organism: Eudiplozoon nipponicum; assembly: GCA_029291075.1. Taxonomy (NCBI): domain Eukaryota; kingdom Metazoa; phylum Platyhelminthes; class Monogenea; order Mazocraeidea; family Diplozoidae; genus Eudiplozoon; species Eudiplozoon nipponicum. The sequence goes on from JAQBSW010013075.1 coordinate 10,786, forward strand.
TTCATTTGTGTAGTCAGCCCTTGAATCAACTTTTCGAACCCATCAGAGATATAGTATGTTGCCCGGATAAAGAGCATCGATTTAGTAAAACAAATTTACAAATATTAATTATTTTATGTTCACTTCAGCTCTAGGTCTGCTTCCATCATTGTTTTGACTGCTTCATCCTAACGCGGGTGTTTCTGCGAGGACTTTCGGTTGAACTAATGCCAGCCCTATATAGGACCCTTGGTGCGTTCTTTGTCTCAAAGGTGGCTATTGCTACAATAATGATGATGAAAATCTAATTAATTGCCTTCATATATATAATCGTAAACAGCTTATAATGACTTTCCTATTTTAATCAAGAGCCCACGTTACACAATTAAACAAAAATTGATTGCACGGATGGTGACAATAATTATTTATTGAATCAATTTTGCAAGCTTGATAAAAACACCATCTATCTGTTTTTAATCAGACGCACAATGTGGCAAAACTGCAGTGCAACTGATTGTGGTTTCGGTATGTTGTGCGACTTGTTAACTGCAATGGGTTTGGTGTTTTCATTAAAATCGCAAACTTAGTACAGTTCTTACATACAACATGCAAAATTGGTCTGCGTCATCAATACATATTAGCCCCATTGCATTGATACTTAAGTCTTTGGCAATAATCGTGCCTCAACAAGTAAAATTTGTCACGTAGGCGTTATTTTTAGATGGTAGCAAATGACAGCCATACTATTTCTTAAAGCTAAGTGTGAGAATGCAATGCAAACCACATATTGAGAGTTGACCCTATAGTTGCGTCATAAAGCAAGTGTGAGTGTAGTCAGCTAAACCTTGCAAGTTAAATTTTTTTTTTTGTATTTATATACGCATTCTGAGTTAGGTGGCCTTGCCTTTGGCCGAATTATCAAATTTTCGAGTTCTTAATCGAAGGCTTGATTGTTGTGAAACCGATTTATATAATATAGATATTATATTTTATATATATATATATATATATATATATATATATAAGTTCAATGGTGCCGAAAACCGTAAAACCTTATCGGCCAAATTTATTTTATCTTGTAGCTCACAAATTATTTTATCACAGCCACCATTAAAATTCCCCCACCCAGCCTGAACCTGTATCCAACATAATCCTCGACGTAAGGTGTAAAAGTTTTTAAGCAGATGCAACAGGAGAATATATTCACGTTATTTGGTGCAAATGTAAATCTAGTTTGTTCGAAATAAAAACGGTGTTGCAAGTATATTGACGAATAATATGTGCCAAAACAAAAAACACGTTTTAATTATTATAATGGCAAATTTTATACAAATATTTCACGATTCGAAAACTATTTCTATAGCAAAACGTTGATTTACATTGTAATATCAAAAGTTATTAATTTAGATTCTTTCATTATCATTGGGATTCGTAAACGCCATGAAAATATGTTCTCAGATTATTTTATTATTATTGAACGCGTTTGACTGAAATTATTTTTTATTATTTTGTTTCTATTGAGACCAAATTTATTCCTAAATTTTATCATTCTAGTAAATTAGTTAAGAAGTTTTAACGAAAGCGCTACTATGCTATATATCATCCGTTATTTCTAAATTCATAAAACCTTAAATATAAGAAAGCAAACAAACTAATGTAAATTGAATGCAGACAGGCAATCGGAACGATTAAAAACACGTAACTTCAATGGAGCGTAACATTTACTTGCACGATAATACTTACATAGTTGAAACGTTATCTTCAATAACATCAGTTTCTTCTAAAGCAAGATGAAATGAATTATTACTTAGACCACACAGGGCTCCTTTAAACACTATTGTCAGTGCCAGACACAAGAGAAAAGTGAAGGACATAAGACCTACAGCAAATGGTCCACATTTATATAATTAACCGAACATTGGTTGCGTGGGCGATAATAACAATTATTTTAATCGTTTGCGATCTTGATATAGACACGTCTCATTATATACATTCATTTGTCAGTATAAACTAAGCTTTGTATTTTGTTGACCAGATTCGACCTTATTGAGAATTCCTCACGTACTGTCCAAAATTTGCCGCAAACAAGGCTCGAACCTGGGCACGTCTACTTTGGAATCTGTTGCTCTAATTACTGAGGCAGGGTGTCTCAACAAATGACACATACATAATAATTTTCTTTTTGCTTTCTCCTTTTTTCTCTCTCTCTCTCATTCATTTACTGAATGTGTGCATGCAGCTGTTGATGCTATCATTTCACATTGTAAATCGTTAAAATTATATGCTATTTTATGTGTGTTAAGTAGAAATCTGCATGATCACATTCACAATAACTCCAATGATCTGAGTTTAAAAAGGTGTCGCTCAGTTTACAAAGTCCACGTACAAACATATCTCTAAACGCTGCTCTTTTGCGGTGCGAAATATTTCCATTTCTTGACAAGTATTTGAAACGTAGATAGATGAAGCACTGATTGATCAAGATGTTACTCATAGCGCTTTGTATTAGAGACAGAAGTATAGATGACCATTATAATTTTCATTGAACTATCCCATAATAACCAAGAAATGTGATCATTTATGCCGATCTATGAAAGCGTAAAAAGCCACGATGGATTAGCAATTGTTCAGAAATATAATTTTTCTTGGCTTTTTTTTTAAATTTAGCCAGTCTCCAGAAATCATGACGTTGGTGTTTTGCACGTGTTTGGCATATAGTACATGTACTGAGTATGCTTTAAAGTCGTATTGACGAAGACTTCATATGAGGTTAATTATACTTCATCTTGCATACACCTATGTATAAATAGATGACCCCTCAAACCGTCCCATATTCTCTACCTTTTATTTCAATTTTTTGGGTGTATTGCCACCACCCAATGATGCATAACAAGTAAGTACGAAACGCAATGTGTACATGGATTTATACACTTCGTTCAAGTTGACCTTGAGCTATCCTTCCTGTTTTTCTTAAAAACTGATTTGCTACAAGGTATGCAAAAGTCAGTACATATTGAACAGGCATTTTTTGTTATAATCAAATTTATAGCTACTACATGCGCCCAAACAAACAGGCAGTTCCTGCCATCATGTCGGCTCATGGCCCTGTGCCGTCCTCCGGACTGGAAAAAATATTATCAATCAATGAATATTTATGTCGATCCGGAAGATGACATAAGAAGGCAAGAGCTGGCATGTTAACAAAAAACCTGGGTTAGAATGCGAAACATGTACTTAGAAAATCTATTATAATAAACACGGACTGAACAAGAATATAACAACCAAATTTTTAGAAATATTCTGATGTCTTCATCGCCACGATCGGGCGCATCAGATAAATGCCACGCTAAATGAAAATCTTTTATTTTATATCAATTTCATTTATACGTCAATAATTGTTTACCTGCTGAAAGGTTTTCTACTTTAATTTTACCAAAAATTAAACAAAAAGAAACTAGCAGTCATTTAACAGGCCAAATTTAGGGACAGGCATTCTAAAACACACTTGCTGAAATAATAAATAATTGATGTTTAAAATGCGTGGAAATTAGTGCCAAACTACATAATGAAGATAACAGAGAAGCTTTTCACTATTATTTGAGTTAACCTCATTGCAATTAATAATATTTCTCTTGAGAAAAACTTCCAATGTGAAGACAATTGAAGAATGTTTGAAGAAAGGTCTAAAAACAGTTCAATGCAATGTGTTATTTAGTATTACTAGAAAAATAACTCCTATTGTGTAAAATTAAGCATTTTAACTGACTGAGAGCGCATAGAAACTATTCGTAAAAGCATATTTTGTATAACCAAAAGACAATGCAAGATATATATATTGCATTAAACTATTCTGGATGGATATTAGTAGCCATCTGTTGTTATTTATTAATCATACATTTTACAATATAGCAAGTAAATCACATCAGGTCGATCGGTTTGTCCATATCTATTAGGTATTTTCCGGAATTGCCCCGACAGGAACTCTAACCGGACAAAATAAGCCAGGTAGTGTTGCAACACATTCAGTTAGGTCTGAAGGAACACCAAATAGGTTCAAACTAATTAAAAACTAGCCAAAATACATATTTCTTTAAATAATAGCAAATTTCATATTGCGAACGACTTAAATTGCAAAGTAGACGAAATACAAGACTCTTGGATAAATATATTCCGGTTCATGTCGCCGTTTCACCAATTTTGCAAAGTAGTGATG
>JAQBSW010013076.1:0-14973 GCA_029291075.1 Eudiplozoon nipponicum
TAGCAGTAGCAGTAGCAGTAGCAGTAGCAGCAGCAGTAGCAGTAGCAGTAGCAGTAGCAGTAGCAGTAGCAGTAGCAGTAGCAGTAGCAGTAGCAGTAGCAGTAGCAGTAGCAGTAGCAGTAGCAGTAGCAGTAGCAGTAGCAGTAGCAGTAGCAGTAGCAGTAGCAGCAGCAGTAGCAGCAGCAGTAGCAGCAGCAGTAGCAGCAGTAGCAGTAGCAGTAGCAGTAGCAGCAGCAGTAGCAGCAGCAGTAGCAGCAGCAGTAGCAGCAGCAGTAGCAGCAGCAGTAGCAGTAGCAGTAGCAGTAGCAGTAGCAGTAGCAGTAGCAGTAGCAGTAGCAGTAGCAGTAGCAGTAGCAGTAGCAGTAGCAGTAGCAGTAGCAGTAGCAGTAGCAGTAGCAGTAGCAGTAGCAGTAGCAGTAGCAGTAGCAGTAGCAGTAGCAGTAGCAGTAGCAGTAGCAGCAGCAGTAGCAGCAGCAGTAGCAGCAGCAGTAGCAGTAGCAGTAGCAGTAGCAGTAGCAGTAGCAGTAGCAGCAGCAGTAGCAGCAGCAGTAGCAGCAGCAGTAGCAGCAGCAGTAGCAGTAGCAGTAGCAGTAGCAGTAGCAGTAGCAGTAGCAGTAGCAGTAGCAGTAGCAGTAGCAGTAGCAGTAGCAGTAGCAGTAGCAGTAGCAGTAGCAGTAGCAGTAGCAGTAGCAGTAGCAGTAGCAGTAGCAGTAGCAGTAGCAGTAGCAGTAGCAGTAGCAGTAGCAGTAGCAGTAGCAGTAGCAGTAGCAGTAGCAGTAGCAGTAGCAGTAGCAGTAGCAGTAGCAGTAGCAGTAGCAGTAGCAGTAGCAGTAGCAGTAGCAGTAGCAGTAGCAGTAGCAGTAGCAGTAGCAGTAGCAGTAGCAGTAGCAGTAGCAGTAGCAGTAGCAGTAGCAGTAGCAGTAGCAGTAGCAGTAGCAGCAGCAGTAGCAGTAGCAGTAGCAGTAGCAGTAGCAGTAGCAGTAGCAGTAGCAGTAGCAGTAGCAGTAGCAGTAGCAGTAGCAGTAGCAGTAGCAGTAGCAGCAGCAGTAGCAGCAGCAGTAGCAGCAGCAGTAGCAGCAGTAGCAGTAGCAGTAGCAGTAGCAGCAGCAGTAGCAGCAGCAGTAGCAGCAGCAGTAGCAGTAGCAGTAGCAGCAGCAGTAGCAGTAGCAGTAGCAGCAGCAGTAGCAGCAGCAGTAGCAGTAGCAGTAGCAGTAGCAGTAGCAGTAGCAGTAGCAGTAGCAGTAGCAGTAGCAGTAGCAGTAGCAGTAGCAGTAGCAGTAGCAGTAGCAGTAGCAGCAGCAGTAGCAGTAGCAGTAGCAGTAGCAGTAGCAGTAGCAGTAGCAGTAGCAGTAGCAGTAGCAGTAGCAGTAGCAGTAGCAGTAGCAGTAGCAGTAGCAGTAGCAGTAGCAGTAGCAGTAGCAGTAGCAGTAGCAGTAGCAGTAGCAGTAGCAGTAGCAGTAGCAGTAGCAGTAGCAGTAGCAGTAGCAGTAGCAGTAGCAGTAGCAGTAGCAGTAGCAGTAGCAGTAGCAGTAGCAGTAGCAGTAGCAGTAGCAGTAGCAGTAGCAGTAGCAGTAGCAGTAGCAGTAGCAGTAGCAGTAGCAGTAGCAGTAGCAGTAGCAGTAGCAGTAGCAGTAGCAGTAGCAGTAGCAGTAGCAGTAGCAGTAGCAGTAGCAGTAGCAGAAGCAGTAGCAGTAGCAGTAGCATGAAGACTAGTTAAATACCTTAGGGTTGGTGTTTATTTCAAGGACGCAAACTTGATTTGAATACTTTTTACCACATCCCTCGCAGTCAATGGTTGCTTCTTTAGCAGAAGCTTTGTTAGTATTACGTTAAAAAGTTTTATAAATACATATATTTTATGCACTAAAATCATCGTTATAATTAAAATCTGTCTTAATTTTCATATTTCCTTTTCTTTTAGGATATATTTAAGAATTTTCTAATTCCTCATACACTTCTTTTATTCAAATTGCAATTGCTTTCCGCCTCAATTTCTTTATTCTCTTTTCATTACGCTTTTTTACTTTTCAACGGCAAAATTAATAATCGCTAAACCATTTGATGGACAGGTGTAACGCAAACGACTGTCCAATCTATTTTTAGATTATCATAAAATGTTTTTAGCTAACGCTTATCGTGAACAAATATTTTTGACGATAATTCTCAACATACGTACACGCATAGTGCACAAAAGGTGTACATTCCAATCCCCCTCGAACGTCACTCAGGAAATATAGCTTAAAAGTGAGACATAAGCACGGCAGGAGAGTCGCGGCGACAGAAAGACTGAGAGAGAAAGACAAGCTAGAGTGAAAATTTTTACCTAGCTGGAGCAAAATTATGCATTCCTCACCCAGTCTGATATATATCATTTTAAAAGTTAATTTTTAAATATTGACTATCGGTACCAATCGGTAAAATTACATCGTTTTAAATGGGGAAGATTGACACTATATCACCGCGTTGCATCAAATACAATATTGTAAACTGTGACACAAAACGAATAAGTCGCCCACGTGTCGAGGTCTGCAGTTATACGTGTGCCAGCGTATGTGTATTTATATATGCTCGTGCATATAAGGTGTCCGTCATGCAGTCGTGGTGTAGTTTGTCAAACTGAAATTTATTTTAGCATATACCTGATATAGTCAACTGGAACTAAACAAAATCTGCCTTTTCGCATTTTAAGAAGTTTGTATTTACCACATTCTCTTCGGATTGTTTATACTTTTCAGACATTTGATTCTATTTTGTCCATGAATGATGGGGTAAATTACTCTGTCAAAGTTTTTCAATAATTCTTTTAATATATATACTAAATCGGAAGGAAAATCATTAGACAGGCCTCTATCTCGTCCAGTTACCTACCAAATGAACGATGCATTGGCATCGAATATTATTTTTTTGCGCCGTGATCAAAGCCATAAAATAATTACGCTAGGTACGCCACTTCCATAGGCCAAGTAAATTCCAGGATTATTTTAGAATATTCAACAGTCTCTTAAAATTTCCTCTCAGCATATTTAATATACATTAAGTTAGGCAATTTGGCGGATTTCTAACATATTTCAGCGCAATTTTCCTTTATTGGCCTACTTCATAGAATAAACCGGTGGAGAAATGAGCAAAATCTCCCAAGAGATCTTAATATATATTTATATGTCTGGAGTTCCCAAAAATGGAGGCAATTAAGTCAAACGCGGTCATAATGAGTCTAATCATTACTGAAATATAGTAAATTAAATTAATCGACATAAATGTTGTGTTTGAGAGTAACTTTAGTTAGGATTTTAATTTTCATTTTTTTGTGAAGAAAAAGGGGATTTGAAATTATTTAACAACTGTTAACTATATTGCGCGTAGGGTGGTAATAAATTGTTTAAATCAAGTTTGCAAAAACTTGAAGTAAATACCAATCTCAATGTACTTAACCAGTCATCGAACAACAGCAAGACCACCGTCATTCAGACGTACTGTCGCGTTTCGACCTTACCTGATCATCAGCAGAGTACGACGGCAAACTTACTAGCGTGGATTAACCCGCAATTCGCATATATATGGAGAAAGCAAAATGAAATATGCGGCTCTCACCTCTCGTGCTCTAGCATATGTTGTTTTTTAATTAAAATGTCGGCTGCAAAGTTTCTATTCAGTCAGCAACATTAATTTTTTGTAGCTCTCACCACATATATAGAGAAAATAAAACTAAATAATCAATAATTGCAAAGGTGATGGTAAGTATCCTTTAAATTTAGTTTGCAAGTTCGAAGTAACAACCAATCCCATTGTATTTAAAAAGTAAACGAATAAGATTGTAAAACTACGTTGAGTCACACGTACTTACGCGTGTTGACTAAATTTCGTATTAGATGTTGCAAACCTTGTAAGAAATTAGTTCAAATATGACCCGTAAGATAAACTATTTAGCATGAACGGAAAGCATAATCTCATGTGCTCATTCAAATCGTGCCCACTGACGACTCCTCAGTTGCATTCTGTATTATGCCTTTAACCCACAATATATTTTGGTAAGGAATGTGGGAAAATAGGCGGTCAAATCTATACGAATATTTTAACTTTCAGTAGTGAAGCTAGCTTCATATAAAGTCTTCGACAATGCAACTTTAATAACCATTTTATTATATATATATATATATATATATATATATATATATATATACCAATGATATCAGCACTATGGCTATTGTGTCACTATCTGATACCAAAATTATAGTACTGAAAAGGTACACGGTACCAACAAAAATTGTTGCCGAGTCGGTACAAGGTAAGAACACATTATATGGCGCCTAGTTTATATTGGCACATGTCTAAATGAAATTGGTTGCACAGGAGGTGATAAAAATTAAAGATATCAAGGTTGCGATCGTGATATAAACACCTGTCCTATTATGTACATACATTTGTCAGTAAAAACTAAGAATTGTACATATTAGAAAAGGTATTTCATCCAGTAGACAACAGACAGTAGACCGCCAGTCACATAAATACATGCATAGATTTATGAATAATTCACCCATTCGCGGTTTTTTTCTCTAAAGGATTTCATTTTTTAGCTATGGCGAAAGAAAAACTCACATAAAAGTTTTGCTATTCGTAAATTTTGTTCATTTCTATCTTCAAAATCCCAGCGATAATATTGAATTGTACTCTGATATTATTAATCATATGCTTATCAATTTGCCCTTAATTTTGTGTTAACTATGCTATTGACTTATGGATTAATTGGTCAATTCTCATTTCAATACACCTTGATCAGTCATAATAACCAGAAATGCAATTCAAGATTGACAGTTAGATTCAATAAATGTTAATTAATATGTTGAGGTAAGCCATGAATAATTATTGTTGTTGTAACAAATAGCACTTAAATATCATTCATTAAATCATTTTTATCTATCTTATTAAACGAATATGGTTTGCGATTTTGATAGTAACACCTGAACTATTGTATATAAATTTGTCAATAAATACTAAATATCATATATTGTGAAAAAAACAATATATACGGACATTAATCATTTTATACATTACCATTAAAATTAAATATTTATTTAAGACATTTAACTCACACTGTTGCTTATATTTATATATATGTTTTTATACATATTTATATGTATTTTATATATTTATATAAGGTGTGAATATATAAATATACAATTTGATTAATTGGTCAACAAACAGCAAGAAAAAAGAAAAATAATAATTTATTAGAAATATGCAAACGTATATATATATATATATATATATATATATATATATATATATATATATAGGATTAGGGATGTTGGACTCACACTGTTGCTTATATTCATATATATGCTTTTATACATATGGACATGTATTTTATATATTGATATAAGGTGTGACTAACGTAATAAATATATAATAAGAATATAAAATATTCATGTTTAACAATTAGCAATGGTCCTTCTTCTAAATATATATATATATATATATATATATATATATATATATATATATATATAAAGGTGTTACGATATTATATTTAGATATATATGTATATAGATATAATGAATTATTTTAGTCATATGAGCAAATATTCTTATGCAATTATTTCTAATAGTTGATTAACTTCGCATTGTGCTTACGATTAGTTTTTTGAAAAACGTTAGTTGTCCATACTATCTCTATCGTTCTCTCTTTAATCGTTCACCTAAGCGTCGCTATGACATTCACTCTCCATCCATCTACGTAACTTGCTGCTCCATATTTGAACTAATTTGTTGCTATGTGCGCAATACCTCACACACCATTGTATACATTAGAGTTCCCGGCTTTAAATAAAATACAGTATATGACAGTCAAGGTTTTAGTTTTACCATTTTTGAATTTTGATTTCCGTGACATAGTAGCAATACAGTTATAACAAATAACAAAAGGTTCGATACTGTCTCTCTTTCCTATAATATTCTGCTTACGAGATGAGACTATGTATACGTGAGGTTGTAACACGCGGCTCCGTGTTACAACCCAACGAAGGTCAATTTTTACAAACGCTGTGCTCTTTAAGGTCAAATATTCTAACTCTGTCCTTAAACAATATTTCTCTTTTAGTCTCAAGCAGTTTTAATCGATATTTCTTTAACTGCAATTTTATTTGTAATTAATAGTTTTTTTTAAAATAGACAGAACTGCGCGCGATCCGAGAGGATCACGCGGTGGACTATGGTGTCATAGTGAACTTATTTCGCTCAGTTCAGTGTAAATTTGGACTATCCGAACTTCAGAGAACAATGGATTAATATCATGAACTGAGATAGAATCGTTACTAACGGTGAACTTAACACTTGTGAGTTGTGTCATTGAAGTCCTTAACAGCGACGGCTCCAATTAAATAATGCTTCAAACGCCCAAATGCCAGCAATCAATCTCATCGCCGGTTGCCACTATCAATATACTTTCTCATCCGTGATGCAATATCTGGCGAATGAATTGTCATAGACACTGGATCAGATGTAAGCTCACTACGCCACAATTATCTCGAACCAACCCACCCAGTCGACACCAACAGCCTGACCTGCGCGAATGGCGCCAACATAGCGACGTTTGGGTACGAGTACACACAATCTCGTTCTCCAACTCAAAATGATGTTTCAAATATCCGTTCATCATCGACAACACGACATGAAACATCATTGGACGTGACTTTCTCGAACACTTCGACCTAACCATCCGTCCAAGAACGCGAGAAATAGAGGAGCCAGTATCAGTGTTGACAGAACCAAAATCAGTCGTTATACGGCATGAAAGAGCAATAACATTTACTGTAAGGTTAGCCCCCTTCATTGTGTACTAATTTTCACTGTCGGGGGGGGTGTATGTAACACGCGGCTCCGTGTTACAACCCAACGAAGGTCAATTTTTACAAACGCTGTGCTCTTTAAGGTCAAATATTCTAACTCTGTCCTTAAACAATATTTCTCTTTTAGTCTCAAGCAGTTTTAATCGATATTTCTTGAACTGCAATTTTATTTGTAATTAATAGTTTTTTTTAAAAATAGACAGAACCGCGCGCGATCCGAGAGGATCACGCGGTGGACTATGGTGTCATAGTGAACTTATTTCGCTCAGTTGAGTGCAAATTTAGACTATCCGAACTTCAGAGAACAATGTATTAATATCATGAACTAAGATAGAATCGTTACTAACGGTGAACTTAACACTAGTGAGTTGTGTCATTGAAGTCCTTAAACGATTTACATTCTTTTTATAGTGATAACCTTTAACGATGACTTTTTCCATGTATCATTTGTTTTAAATCGATGGCATAAATGTTGAGCAATTCAGACCTTTGTACGCGAATAACAGATTGAGCATAAAACAATTTTCTATCATAAACTTAAATCATTTTAATTTTTGTCGTCTAGAAGACGGACCATTTAGTTTAATTGTGAACGGTATTTAAATCATATTTTTGCATAAAATTTATTTTTACAGCTGACAAACATATATTCAATTTTGACTAACTGTGAATAGTGTTTAAGATATAATTTTACATTAAAAAATCTGTATTATTGCCAACCAACTCCTTCAATTCGGATTAACAGTGAATTATATTTATGTGCTACATTGTGTGTAATATATACTTGAAACCTATCTTCGGCCTTCTAATATTAACCATCTGAAAAGGAACAGACTGATTGGATGCTCGGGTAGTAATAAAAGCAACCATTGATATGTAGTAGGGGTAAAAAATTAGGAACAAGATAGCAACAGCGAAGAGTACCCCTACAAGGTAATGATTGGTCTGCTGATTATAAATAGTTATATATTGAGTTTAGTTACTGAGACAAATTCTATGATTAAAACTAGTGTTGAGTCAAATTTATATAAATAGAATGGTTTTGGAACGAGGTTACCGCATTTGCTTAAATCTGCTGTTGTTGTACTGTGTTGCCTGAGGATGGTGCTGGAAAGTAGGCACCAATACCTCCCCAGTAAACAAAGATGTGATAGAACCGCATTTCCAGTTGAACGAAGAACAACTCAACCCGATCAAAGACAAAACAAAATTGGAAATTGTGAGCAATCGGATCTTTGTGTAACTGCCCGTGTACACCTATTACCCGCGTACGCAAAACGCGGCACTGGAATTATTGAAGCTGACACTCCGCAAAATAATTTCAAAAAAGTTCTTGAATATGATCAGCTATTATCGTTGAGTCATTCCAGGTCTTGCCGGAATTCTTGGATCGTTAACACACCATCTCAATCGTGAAAAGAGCACGATCAAGAAGTCTTGGCCTATAAACTTGAGTCCAGAAGACCGAGAAAATTTCCAAAAAGCCAAGGAAATGTTAAGTGACATAAGCACATTAGCACCTGTAGATTGGGAGAAAGCTTTCGAGCTAATCACAGATACCTCAGATGTTGCATTAGGGGCAGTGCTCCAGCAAAGAGATCAGGACGTAGTAAGACCGATTGGGTTTTATAGCTGTAAGCTTAGTGATCGAGAAAAACGTTAGGATACGTTTGACAAAGAGATTCTAGCAGTGTATGCCGCAGTGCTACACTTCGGGCATTACTAAGACGGTCATAAGTTTAAGTTATTGACCGATCATAAGCCATTGATTAATATACTTGGTAAAACAGCTAGGCTTAATTACTCTCGTAGAGTAAATTCCCAAATAACACGGTTAGCAGAGTTCGATTTCACTGTGTCTCATATTGCTGGAAAGGAGAATGTGGTAGCCAATGCACTTAGCCGACCGAATGAAGCTGATGTCGAGCTGATATTTCAAGGTCTGTTGAAGAATTTAGATGATTTCAATGCCTGATTTCGTTAGTCAAATCGAGGAAGCGCAAGGATCGGATCCCTTTACATTAGTATTGTCCAAAAGACCAGGATATATTCGTAAGCTCATAAGTGGCAAGTGGTTGTTATGCGAAACGTCTAGAAGTCAACCACGACTATATCTGCCGTTGGAGTTTCGGGCCAAGATTATCCAAGTGTTACATGACATGGGTCATCCATCCATTAAAGCCACCATTCGATTGATCAACGACAGACACGTATGGCCGCACATGTCTAAAGATATACGGGTATGGGTAAGAGCCTGTGCCAAGTGTCAAACCTGTAAGGTGTAGAGACATACCAGAACCGAGATAAAGAATATTGGGATACCAATTGGACGGTTCAGACACGTACATATAGACATTGTCGAGATGCCTGAAGTTAATGATAACAAATTCTTGCTGACTAGGGTAGATAGATTTAGTCGTCAATTCGAAGTGGCGATTTTAAAAGACATGACAGCACAAGAAGTTTTGTTCGCGATTCTACATAATTGGATATCGCGTTATGGTGTTCCGGAAAAGGTCACTAGTGATCGTGGTAGTCAATTTATTTCCGAGCTTTTCGAGAGATCCCTCGACATCATGGGAACCACTGTATTACATACTAGCGCGTACAACCCACGAGCGAATGGGATGGTAGAAAGGCTGCACCGTGAACTGAAAGCTGCATTAAAATGTACTAGTGGAACAAGCTGGATAAACGATCTTTATATAGTACTACTCGCCATGCGCAACAGATATAGGGCACAATTAGGTACTTCAATAGCAGAACTGGTTTATAGAGAACCATTAAGGTTGCCTGGAGATCTTCTAATAGAAACTCCAAGTAGTCTTGATTGGGCTTTGAATTATGCAGATTGGTTCGTAGGAGCACTTAAAGATAAGATGTTTCGTTTGGCTCCAACCAAGACTAGAAACGCAAAAACCAAATGCTATGTGTCCTCTGATCTAAGATCGGCTTCGCATGTGTATGTATCTAATGAAAATAGTAAGAATTGCCTGACACCATTTTATAAAAGACCATACAAGGTCAAGAGGATGACTGACAAGAATGTCATCATAGAGATAAATGGCATGGAGGATTGTGTTACGTTGGATAGTTGCATTCCCCAGTTTATCTGGATCGACGGTATGACTGAATTAACAGATGCGTTGAATGACCGTCGTTCTATGGGCGAATCTGATGTGTGCAATCTCACCATAGAGGCACATAACGAATTGCAGAACCCAGAAGACGCGTTGTCTAATATAGTAAAATCTTATTCTACCAGTTCACAGCATGAAAACTGTTTGGAAATACCAGATGATATTGAAGAACCAGTGAAAACTATACTGGGCGAGATGACGACTTTAGGGGCGCCATTATGCACAACTTGTTCTGGAAGAGTGCCACATCAGCCGAAGAACTATGAATACGTCTATTACCAGCCGTCTTTTTTTTGAGAAGGTGGTGTATGTGGAGGAAGATAAATCCTCCGCCAAATGTAAAATAACATTAACTGATAAATTTAAACCACCATGGCTGATTGTAACAAATTTTATTTAAAAAGAATTTTTTCTTTTTATTTTCCAGAACATTCTTTGTTTAAATACTTGACTTTGAATTGTGCGCCATTTTCAGTTTTTGAGTGTCTCGCATCTCGACGGGTGGTATCATCTGTTGGTCTGCTGTAATTTTCACATTTTTCTCTATTAAAAACGGATACATATTAACAATATATTTCTGCTAAAACTGTCTTACATTTTGTTATTGAAACACACATAGATGGGACGTTCTGGAACAGGTCATTTGATTATTCTGTTGTTCACGTATATCTCCTTCCAGATTATTTGTTTGGGAGTTTGCTCGAGATAGCTCTCGCATTCCGATTGCCTAACATTAAGTGTCGATTTAATAATTAAACTACCAGACATGGAGGCTGATTTTAAATTTGAGGACACAAGTAGGTTAGTACAGGATATCGCGGATTTGAATTTAGCAGATGCAAATGAAAATATAAGAATATCAGATTCTACTGTAAATTTTAATACTACAAGTGATCTGGCATCTATGGGGTTCTCAGACACGAATAGATTAGGAGCCTCTACAAATAATAATAATACTACTACTACTAACAATATTATTATTAAGAATAATAATACATTTATTTTGGCATCAAAAGGCCAACTGGCCCGACCATTGAAATAACAAATCAAGGGTAGGATATGTGGAGGTGAATGAAATTGTGACTAGCAAAGTATTTAATAGCAGGGGGGAGGGGTTGATGAAGGGAAAAGTTATCATTAACATCAAGATAGTTCAATCTGGTGAAAAAAACGAAGTTCCATTTGACTAGACAAGATCAATTGGAGATAGTCCATGAAGTGTCAGAGCATCCAGGCGGGGTAGGTTGGGCCTGGACAGATGAGTTTAAGTGTGAGATCGAAAATGATGGCGGGCCGGAGGCAGACGTCGACCGATGGAGTCCATTGTCGTGGAGATTGAGTTGTTTACGCATAGCATGGACTTGGATGGAATCTGCTGGATTGAAGCGAGTGAGTCTTGCAGGGGTCGCAGGCATCCGTAGAACGAGGTTGTGATTGAAGGAAGACGAGGGGGAGACGATGTCCGAAGCAAACCGTTGGTGGATCGGTAGGGCTGTTGAGTTTCCGGTCTTCCGCTGAAACAAGAAAGAAAAGAATTGGATGAGCAAAACGTAGTAAAGTATCCACAAGGTGGATATGATGGGGTCAGGAATGGGCTGAGAAGTGGTATCAGTGAGTCAAGAAGGAAACATTAAATTAAGAGGGGTAAAGTGGAAAATTAGATGATTGTTTGAGGGATTTCGCCCTCCGAAGTCAGTAAAGAGAATAGCCTGGGGTGAAGGAAATGTTATGGATTGAGAAGGAACCAGTTTCGTTTCCAATCGGTCGTATCACAAATAAGTTTGTTGAAGAAGTACTGATGGGCTGCCTTTTTAAATTCGCGCTGGGGTAGGAGCTTTATGTCCGTGGGAAGAGCGTTGAAGACACTAGTGGCTTTGGTGGGGGTATGGTTAGTTTGGATAGAAGAGTTGCTAGAACGTGTGGCGTAGTGGTGACTTGGGTGAGCAAAGTTGGAGAGTGGTAAGCAAGCTGTGATCTAATGGATAAAAGAGATGACTCGAAGGTGACGTGGAAACCAAAGCGGTAGAAGATTTGCCAGGAGTAGGCGTTCCCGATAATTTTGACATTGCATAGAATAAAACATTTATAATTGGTTTGAAACTACACATTTTAACTAAAAAATATTATAAATTTCGAAAATGAACAATAGATAATATATATCACAGTACATAAATATGACCATTAGGTAATATTTAAATAGATATGTCTCAATAGTTTTGTTATATGCTTTATTAAATACCGAACATTCAATAGCAATGTCACTGCGTACATTATATCAATTTGGATACAATTATTATAATGTGGAAATGGGTTTTTTATTAATCGCATTTAAAAATTATTCAAGATATTGTAAACGTCCCAGCTTCAAGTAAATGCCGTACGACTTTACAATGTCAGTTAGAGTGTCAGAAAACCTAAGTTAGTACTGTTGGAGGGCCCTTAACATGGCCGGTCTTGCGTTCTCTGGAAAATGCCGAGAAACAAAGAAATCCGTTGGTCGAAATCTGCAGCTGGTCTCCTATCATCTTCAAACTCAGACTCAAATTCGTTTGTCCGACAACAGCAAATCTCGCATTGATGCTCGGACTCTTCACAATTTGTATTCTAGTCGATCCTACCTAGTCAAATAGAATCTCTTTTTTATCAGAACGAAAAATCACGAATTTGATGAAAGCGCTTCTCTTTCACTACTCCTTCCTTCCCTATGGTTAAATACTTTGTTTGTCACAATTTCATTCATCTCTACATATCCTACCTTTGATTCGTACCTCATAATGTCAATTGGTGGGCCTGTTAGCCTTTATTATATATATAATATTATATTTATCACCGAGGCTCTCTGATTCTTTAATTGGAAAGTTTGAGATACAATTCGATTTTAATATTATGCATAAATGAGGACCATGCCTAACATTTAAAAATTATTTAGTGATGGCTATGTAAATGTCCCAGATTCAAGTAAATGCCGTACGACGTTACAAAGTCAGTTAGGAGCCAAGGATGGCTGAGTTAGTACGGCCGGTGGACCTTATTAGGGCCGCTATTGCGTTCTCCAGCAAATGCCGAGAAAGTCAGTTAGTGAAGCAGTGTCTAGAAGTACTCCTAGACACTTGAGACCAGCTCTGGTTGACTTGGGTTGTTGTTATTTCTGTTTTGGCTTTGGCATCCATGTCGAGTGAGTAGCTGAGTAATCCCGTAGAAGTCCTGCAGTAACTGACTCACTGAAAGGATCAACTGTTTATGTTGCTCCGTCTCATTAGTTGTACAGCAACAAGATTGGCATGACTGAAGTTGCCAATGAGTGTGAAGAAGCCCAAAAATCAGCGTGGGTGACGATAGCAGAAAGCACACACACTTAACGCACAGCTGAAGGTAAACGCGACTACTGACTTGCATGGTAAATTCACCGTGCTTTAATAGCCTTGATTGGGCAGCTTGCCCGCCATTGTTCAACGGCAAATTTCGCTTGTTTCTCATTGGTGCCGCGCAAATTGAATTGAATTTAATTTACGCAATATGTCGAGGAATTGTTTTGTGTCGTTACAGCTAATATACTGATATAATGCATTGCTTCTTAATATAATAATACAGGTAGTAGATACAAAATTTCACGAAGGTATGTTGTTAGAATAGAATAGATTACCTTTATATGGATTCAAATCGCACATGTTCCATCAAATAGAATATAATATTAGAAAATGTACAATAGAATGGAATAGAATATCTTTATAAGGATTTAAACCAAATATGTTCCATCAAATAGATTATAATATTGGAAAATGTAAAATATAAAAATAGATTTCGCAGCACATAAATATGTACAATTAGTCTCATATAGGTAAAAAAACTCTCTAGCTATGATGTACGATATATCTAAATAAGAAAATTCAGCAGTAATATTACTGCATACCTTATATCAATTTTGATGCAATTATTTTGATAAAGGAAAATCGGTCTTTTTAATTAAATAATAATAATAATAATTATTATTATTATTATTATTATTATTATTATTATTATTATTATTATTATTATTATTATAATGATATAATAATAATAATAATAATAATAATAATAATAATAATAATAATAATAATAATAATAACAATTCATTTATTTGCCAACAAAGACCAACAGGCCCAACAGTTGAAATGATGAGGTACAAATCAAAAGTAGGGTATGTAAATTTGAATGTAGTTGTGACTAGCAGAGTATTTGACCATAGTGGAAGAGGAAATTGAGAAAGAGAAGTCCTTTCATCAACTTCGTGATAGTTCGTTCTAATTGAATGAGATTCCCCTGGACAAGGAAGGATCGACTAGAGTACAGATCGTGAAGAGTCCGAGTATCATTGTGGGATTTACAGGTGTCGGTCAGACAAATTTGATTCTGAGTTAGAAGGCGATGGATGATCTGCTGCAGAAGTCGACCGACAGAGTTCATTGCCGAGGATCTCGAGTTTCTGTAGGGTAGTATTGACTAGGATAAAGTCGACTAGATTGAAGCTTGTGGATAATCCGCACGTCATTGTTGCGTGCAGGCATCACTAACTTCAGTTGAGCGAGGTTACGGCTGATGGAAAGCGTATAGGAACCAGTGTCCTTTGAATGCCTTCAGATGGTCCGGTAAGCATTTCGAGTTTCCGATTGTATGCTGAAACAAAAAGAAGAGATTTGATAGAGAAAATTGTTGCACACTAATCAATATTTGGATGTGGTAGAATAACAAATCAGAATAGAAATGTATCGGTGAATCTTTATTTGAATTTGAGCATCAAAGGCGAACAGTTGGAAGAAGAGGCGAGCCAGAAGAGAATTCGCGATCGGAAACAAGATAAAAGAAAAGCGTTATGGTTTAAGGAGAACTCAGTTTCGCTTTCAAACAAACGTTTCGCATAGGAATTTGTTATAGAAGTGATTGTGACCCGCCTTTTTAAATTCGTGCTGAATTAGAAGCTTTGTTTCCGCGGAAAAAGCGTTGAATGCACTT
>JAQBSW010013077.1:0-14968 GCA_029291075.1 Eudiplozoon nipponicum
ATCTTTGAGTCCGCGTCTGAAAGACATTGGGATCGTCTCCCAAGCCCTCAAAAATATTGAGCCCTCGTCTGTTATATTGGACACCTTGACCAATAAAGTAACATCGTCGACCCACTCGTCAAGGGTGTTTTCTGTGACATGTGTCTTAGAATTTAATTTCTTTCGTGGCATTCATCCGAAGTGCTCGAAGTTCTCAAAATCTAGATTTTTATTTATTCTTTGCTGGCTGTGATTTCGACGAACCGGGGCCCCATTTATGTCAGTGTTTCACGGGGTTAATTACTCCCTACATTTGATTGGTATCGGTTGTTGAGATTCGTTTTTATGATCAATCCCCGGCCTTTTCCCTATGGGTGATGGGAGAAGACTAATACGAATGATCACAAATGTATTGTAAATAACGTTGCATGTAAATTCGTAGCTAGTCCAAATTGACCGTGCTCTAGACGGCAATAAAATTAAATTGTTAACACAATTAAATGTCTTATACACAAGTCACAGTCAACCAAAATTGTCCGTGCTCTAGACGACAATTAATGGACGTTTTGTTAACACAATAGAATGTCTTATACACAAGTCACAGTCAACCAAAATTGTCCGTGCTCTAGACGGCAATAAATGGATGTATTGTTAACACAATTGAATGTCTTATACACAAGTCACAGTCAACCAAAATTGTCCGTGCTTTAGACGGAAAAAAATGAATACTGTTTACAAAGTTGAATATCTTATGTACAAGAAATTATTCTTTCACAAATGGCTGAATTGCGGTTAATATGTGTAACCGATTGAAAATATATGATGATATGAGTAAAGTCACTGGTAAAAGTTGTCACTGGTGATAAATAGATCAGAATCCTGTAAAAACCTCAATGAAAAGACTTCACAAATAATTAATTAACTGTTTGCTATGGTTTTAACTTATTTAATCATAATAATCCATTGTACTCTGAAATTCGGATAGGTATAATTAAATGTGAACAGTAAGTCACTTGTATAAACTGCGAATAATCCAACGAAGAGAATTAAAACCACTATGACACTATAATCCACAGCATGTTCCTTGCGTATTGCGCGCGGGTGTGTATATTTAATAAACAACCCTATTAATTACAAATAAAATTGCAGTTCAAGAAATCTCAATTACAACTGCTTGAAACTAACAGAGATTGCTTCTAAAATCACAGTCAAAAGAAATATTGCGCAAGAACAGTTAGATTATTTGGCCCCAAAGAGTACCATATTTGTCGAAATTGAACATCGTCGGATTGTAACGCGGAGCCGCGTGAAACAAGATATAAAAAAACATTTCTTTCGCATTGTCTTCTCAAATATCTTCTAATGAACATATCTTTATGTATAAATTTGAAAGCTAAACAAGATAGTAATATGTGAACATAGAGTGAGTGTTAATAATGGAAACCAATCAGTTGCATGCGTCATATCCAGTTCAAATTCAATGCTTGTACGTGATTCTTCTGCTTGCGTAAATCCGGCTGCAATTTGTTTATACATAAGGATTCGTATGTGGCGAGCTCCCTTTTGTTTTTGCATTTAGTAATTACTTTGAATGCTACGTCTGGAGAACATACCTGCGATGTTTCGATGATGTGTTGCTCAATAGCAGGCGTATATTCACCATTTGATTTAAAACAGGCGTTTAAGTTGCAATGTTCTCTCATTCGAGTAACTAACCGTCTGGTCGATCGGCGTACGTAAGTTGATCGACAACTTGCGCATGTATATTGTAAATAATATTTGATATCGACATTAACGGCTGTTTCTCTTTGATTGCTGGTGTAACGACACAAATCAATCGCCGACATATTGCGTAAATTAAATTCAAATTTATTTACGTTGCACCAATGAGAAAAAAGCGAAATTGCCGTTTAACCACGTTTTACCAATAGTGTGCAAGTAGACATATTGCATGCTATTTAAGCACGGTAATTTACCATGCAAGTCAGTTGTGGCATTTGCCTTCTACCTGCTTCACGCGTTTGCGTTCTGTCGGCTGTCAATACCTACGCTGGTGATTTGATAGTTTCACCAACAACTAACTAAATCTGTGACTCATCTTGTTGCGGTATACCGGAGAGACGAGCCAATTAAGTGCAGAACCTGCAGGACACTATCCACAACGCGATTACAGCTCAACCACGGGAGCGACAACTCAACCAGAGTCCACCCAAGGCTCTAGGACATCTTCAACTCTAAAGACTTCAAGAGAACGCATTACCAGGCCCTCTTAAGGGCCCCATATCAGTAACTAATCTCTATTCAGAGCACCTTAACCGAGGTTGTAACGTCGTACGGCATTTACTTGAAGCCAGGGCGTTTACAAAATTGGCGACCGCGCCAGGATATTGATTATTGTTCTGATTTTTTTAGTATAAATAAAATTGACTTCATTTTTCATCTATTTGGGATAAATAGATTGACATTTGTGTTTTCTTTACCCTGATCGTGGTTTTCTGGGAAATCTGTTGGGTATATATTCGTGGATTTGTGGTACATTGTCATCAAAGGCCAACGGGGCCTCTGTTTACCTTTCCTACGAACGAAACGGCACCGTACGTACTCGACAAGCTCAATTTCGGATTTTTGGAAACAGTGACTTTTTTGTTCTGCGCTCATTCAACTGTGGAAGCTGTTTGTGGGTAAGCGTTTCGTTAAAGTTTATTTATACATTTTCATATTGCTTATAAATTTATGCTGTTAAGATCCCGTAAGATTGTTAAAATGTCAGGTCCAATTTTAGATATTGATGTTCCTGTTTAAGATGGAGATAGTGAGCTATTCTTTATGCGCGTAGACTCCACTTTCTCCCCGTTTCCTGATTATGACAGTCATCAAAAACTGTCAAAGGTTTTTGCTAAACTACCTTCTGAATTGCAGCGACGGATTTATTCTAAGCTTGAGGCCATTTGGAACCTACCTAATCCCATTTTGGGCCTACAAAACGAGGTAGAATCCTTGCTTGGACCCACGGAAACTGAGCAGATAATAAACAAATATGCGCAGTTAGATATGCCAAATCTTGGCCCCCATCGAAATACTGAGGGAATTACGGAAACGTTGGTATAAAACCAACATTTCTGACCATGAGGCTAAGGTTGTTTCTATTAACAATCTTCCCCAAACATTAAAACTCTTTGCCAGACAGCTCCCCAACACTCTCTCTATAGATGACTTATCTGAGAGATGTGAGTTAGAATATAGGGTTTTGGAACCCAAAGTGAATCCATCATCCTTTTCTTCACGCCCGCAAGATGATAGAATCTCCTCTTTAGAGAGAACAGTGGCGAACGTGGCCAAAGTTCTAGAAGGATTGGCCATTACCAAATCCGAATTAAATCAAGTGAATTCTCGACCAAAATTCGGTTCCAACTCAAATTATAATGGTAGGCAGCGATCGACATCTCCGCAATCCTTTAATAAATATGCTCCAAAGAACTGGTGTTATAACCACCAGAAGTTTTTTATGCTTGCCAAGTTTGTCTTTGTCGTTCCGAAGAATTTCCGAATGAGTGTCAATTTCCACAGCTGACGGAAAGGACAACAGACCGCAGGCACAAGGGTGCATCAGTATCGGGAAACGTCTGGCGCAGGAAGTAGAAGACCGTACTTTCTGCACATCAACGGCATCAACGGCGCTACAGGGAAGAAGCCAACTACAATCCGACATCCCTGTCGGCTCTTTTCGTCCACGCCGAATTTTTCACATAGAGAACCAAACAGACAATGCCGGTCGCAATCACCAGCCTACTTGTTTGCATGACCCGGCCAAACAGCCCAACGAACTTCTGCACCTTCTTGATTTCAAAACTGGCGAAGAGTTCATCGTAGACACAGGTGCGGCAGTCTCAGTTCTCAAAGGTGATTCAATGGACGAGATGTCGCTAGGCGTTCTTCTCGCAACAGCTACAGGCGAGCCCATACCAACTTATGGCTGCCAATACCGCACACTCAACATAGGTCTACGACGTGAATTTTCCCACAACTTCATCATTGCCAAGGTCTCACATAATATAATAGGCCTTGATTTCCTTCTAAAATTTCGGCTCATTGTTGTTCTTGCCAATGAAAAGATCATCGACCCTCCACAGGAATTGAACAACATTTTTGGACACTTGCCTCCGAGCGTTTGGAGCTACAGGTCATTCAACCAACCCCAGTGCATCATTCAGCAGAGATATCAGCAGCTCTTCGAAAATACAAATCGCTTTTCGATCTTAACAAGTCAGAGCTACGAGTCTCCAACACGATGCATCATATCGTCACAGAAGGACAACCTATTGCACTCAAGAAGCGACCACTGGCTCCTGCTAAGCTTAAAGCTGCCCAAGAAGAATTCTTAAGGCTTTTGGAAGAGGGAATCATCAGACCATCGAAAAGTTCATGGGCGTCACCACTGCACTTAGTCTCAAAATCAAACGGATCGTACAGATCCTGTGGAGACTACCGTAAGCTAAATTCAGTGACAAAATCTGATGCATATCCTATTCCAAATATCAACACTTTACTTGAAAAACTCAACAGCAGCAATTTCTTCTCAGTGATTACCCTCAGACAAGCGTACCATCACATACCGGTAGCACCAGAGGATATCGAGAAAACTGCAGTCATCACTCCATTTGGCCTTTTTGAATATCTTTACATGCCTTTTGGACTTAAGTGTGCTACTCAGACATTTCAAAGATTCATAGACAACATACTTCGCGACGACTCTGCTTATTGTATGTCATATCTCGATGACATTATGGTATTCAGTCCAGATCTAGAATCTCATACGAAACATCTACGAAATGTCCTCTCACGCTTATCCAACCACGGACTCAAGATCAACTGTGACAAGACGCAGATTGCAACTTCATCCGTCGACTTCTGAGGGCATCGTATCACGGCCCAAGGTATTCAACCGTTGCCGTTAAAGACGAATTCAATCAAGAATATCAAGTCACCAAGGACTGTGAGCGATTTGCAGAAAATCCTGGGAGTACGAAACTATTATCGCAAGTTCCTTCCAGGCCTTTCAAAACAACTTTATCCTTTGTGCAGGCACCTGCGGAACCGAAAAGGACTTAGCGAGAATTCCATCATTGCTTGGTCATCCGAAGACGAGGAATTACTTCGACTTTCCATCAACTCGTTAGCAAATGCCACAATGCTAACGCATCCAGATTTCGAAAAGCCATTTATACTCACCACAGATGCTTCTGAATTCGCTATTGGAGCCACATTGGAACAAGAGATTGACGGAGTTCGGAAGCCTATCAGTTTCTACTCGCGTACTCTCCAACCAGTAGAATCGACGTACGACACTTTCGGCCGAGAACTTTTCGCCATCCACGACGCAGTGCGCCATTTTATCAGCATCATTGGCAGTAGCAGATTTGTTGTTTTCACAGATCATGCACCACTAGTTAGCGCACTTCGAAACGCAACTTCATCTATCGCCAAGTACCCTGCCAGAGTGGAAAGACAGCTTTCTCGTCTAAGCGAATGGCAATTTGACGTCTTTCACGTCAAGGGCAAACAGAACTTCACTGCAGATGCCCTGTCCAGGCCAGACGTCTCTCTACAACCACCTTCGCCGTCACCATTCACTGTCAACTCCGTGGCACTCAGTGAACCTGCACTAACGCCAACTCTCCTGCGAACTGAACAACGCGGTGACATTCATATTCAAAGATCAATAGCCCGTCACCCAACCAAGTTCATATGCCGTCTGTGGGAAGGCTTACCAATTGTTTACTTCACGGGTACGCAGCCCAACAAGCCAGTTCTGCCGACCAGCCTTCAGAGAAAAGTTTTCGATTCAATTCACTCAATTTCTCACCCAGGAAGCCAAGCGACTGTCCGACTTCTTACAGATCGTTTGTGGGGTCACAGACTTAGGCAGAATGTTAAACGATGGGTCTCAGAGTGTGCTATTTGTCAGAAAAACAAGATCACACGATACACTCGTTCTAAGTTGCAACATTTTCGGTCTACTTCTCGCCTAGCCATCGTCCACATCGACATAGTTCATCTGACAAAGGTTCAAGGTTTCAGCTACCTTCTAACTATGATCGATAGATTTACACGGTGGCCTGCGCAATTACCTCTTGGCACCATTTCTGCAGATGAAGTAACTAACGGTTTTATCTCTGCATGGATATCCAATTACGGTGTTCCCAATGGGGTCATCACGGACAGAGGCACTTGCTTCTCATCTGATCGTTTCAAAACCACCTTGCGGTACATGGGATGCATCTTACGCCAGACGACTGCCTACCATCCACAAGCTAATGGCATGGTAGAGAGAATGCATAAGGAACTCAAAGCAGCTTTAGCATCCTCGTCCATTAATGGCAACTGGGTCGATGCACTACCTTTAGTTCTGCTTGCCATGCGTTCCAATACTCGTGAATCCATTAAAACGTCTGCGTTACAACTCTTGTATGGCATGGATCTACGCCTGCCTAGTCAGCTCCCACGTCTACTACCGGCACAAGATGACCCACAAAACGAAGCTACCCGCCTTCGACTTCATTTCGGTAACATGCCCGAACAGCAGCCGAGACACACGCCTCGTCCAGTCTTCGTTCACTCACAGCTCCACAGCTGCAAGAGAGTACTCGTTCGCAACAATAATGCTGTTGCACCACTACAACCCAAGTATCGCGGTCCTTACCCGATTTTACTCAGACAGCCAAAATACTTCATTATTATGCAAGGCGCTACACCGACATCAGTAAGCATAGACAGGTTGAAACCGTTTATCGAACCACCTGATCCTGAGAGCGTTCAACCTTCTACACACGTCTCTGGCACCGTCTGCCCACAATCTCAATAACCTGCTTTGTATAACGCGTAATTAATTTTTTTTAAACATTAACAGTAACTATAAAATTTTTTTAACCTTTCGTTATTTTTCGTATTTGTCTCACGTGGCATAACCAGCTGTTCTTAGCTAATAATTTTGTAGCATTTTTAAACAATTCTTTGGTATTATGCCATCTCTGAGGCAATGTTCGTGTACATATTTTTATGCAGTTACCTTTGATTTTAATGTATATATATTTTACATTATAATGTATTTCTCACACATGACATTACACTGCCTATTTTGGTATGACCAGCTACTTAGAGCTAACACTTTCGTGTAGCAACACTAATTGGTGATCAGCTTCATATCATGGTACAGGCCACTTTCAATGCATATCTCAACTTTATCAATTGCACAAGACCACTCTACAAATGTCATGACCACAACGTCGAGCACTCTAGCTCCTTTGGTCGTATACAAACACATTGAAAACGATCCAACCTGCTTAGGTTTTTATCTTAAACCTGGCAAATTCAGAGGCGATTTACCTCGAAATCTTCACGCTGCGGCTCCAAAAACTTACACTACTCTATTTTGCCTCACGTGCTATGACCGACCACTAGAGCTAACAATTTGTGTAGCAATTCCTAGTGGTTACCTGGCATCATATCATTGTTGAAGCAACCAACAAGTATATTTAAGCCCAGCACTTATGGTTCATCATATTTTTGCTTAACTTGGTTCAAACTCTGTCATGCATTTTTTATCTACCCTCGCAGAGAGGAACTTTCTTTCCTTTTTTTCAGAGAGGAAAGTGTTGTAACGACACAAATTAATGGCCGACATATTGCGTAAATTAAATTCAAATTTCTTTATGTTGCACCAATGAGAAAAAAGCGAAATTGCCGTTTAACCACGTTTAACCAATAGTGTGCAAGTAGACATATTGCATACTATTTAAGCACGGTAATTTACCATGCAAGTCAGTTGTGGCATTTGCATTCTACCTGCTTCACGCGTGTGCGTTCTGTCGGCTGTCAATGCATACGCTGGTGATTTGATAGTCTCACCAACAACTAACTACATCCGTGACTCATCTTGTTGCGGTATACCGGAGAGACGAGCCAATTAAGTGCAGAACCTGCAGGACACTATCCACAACGCGATTACAGCTCAACCACGGGAGCGACAACTCAACCAGAGTCCACCCAAGGCTCTAGGACATCTTCAAACTCTGAAACTTCAAGAGAACGCAATACCAGGCCCTTTTAAGGGCCCTCATATCAGTAACTAATCTCTATTCAGAGCACCTTAACCGAGTTTGTAACGTCGTACGGCATTTACTTGAAGCCGGGGCGTTTACAAAATTAGCCTCATCAATAAAACCGGCCTCTGTCAAAATCTTAATCTCATTTATTACTCTGCTCTCCACCTTGTCTAATTCATCTGATTAATCGTCTAGACGTATGAATTTTTTATTGTCTTTTAACACGTTTTCCATCTTTTGTATGTAGTCAGATTTGTCCATTATAACTACGCTCTTTCCTTTATCAGCGCGTAGTATTTTGATGTCTGCATTTCTGCTGATATTTCTAAGTGCATTTAGATGCTGCTTTGTCAACGCATGCTGCTCTGCGCATTTAGAAGATTTCAGGTGTGAAGCCTGATCAACTAGTGTAGCCTTGAACCAATTTTTATAATCAATACTGGTGGGCTCCAAGTCAGCTGTTTGTTCAAATAGCAATTCAAATGCTGCCTCAAAATCAACATCGCATTTATTAGAAGGATGTATTCCATAATTTCGGCCCATCGATAGTGCCTCCATTGTTAGCTGATCGATTGGCACTTTTGATAAGTTAAGCACATTCTTATCAAGATCGGCCGGTATTAAATCACACAAAACTCTAAGTTTTACATCCTTTTCCAATTAATTCAAAATTCTCATAACTGTCGGCAAAAACATCAGAAATTTCATTCTTGCAAAAAGACAGTTCATCTAATACACAAGATACACACCCGATTCTTGCCTGTAGCACATCTTCATCTTCCTTCAACTGCTCAATTTAGGAATACGCCAATCTTGTAAGATTTCTTCGATTAACTCGTATTTTTGACTTTCGTGAACTCCGCACCAAATCACCTGGGAACCGTAATTGTTTAATACACTGATAATAATGTTCTTTCCACAATAACGTTCTTTGCGCTCTACTTTTTAACGTCACTAGTTCATCTAGTTTTCTCGAAGATTCTTTTGAAATGAGAGCTTTAATAAAATTCATTGTACCTTTCCTGTGTGCAAAATCTTCAACGATCAACTTACGTAGGCCGATCGACCAGACTGTTAACTATTATAATCAAGGTTGCGGTCTTGATATAAACACCTGACCCATTAATTACTTACATATGTCAGTATAAACTAAAAATTGTATAGTGTAGAAAAGGCAATTCATCCAGTAGACCGGTTTCGTCCTTATTGGGAACTCATCAAGTACTGGCCAGAATTTGCCGCGGACGGGATACGAACCTGGGCACGTCTGCTTCGGAATCTGGTGCTCTAACCACTGAGCTATCCTGCCGCACGGTTAATTACTCGAATGAGAGAACATTGCAACTAAAACGTCTGTTTTAAATCAAATGGTGAATACACGTCTGCTATTGCGCAACACAACATCGAAACATCGCACGTATGTTCTCCAGACGTAGCATTCAAAGTAATTACTAAATGCAAAAACAAAAGGGAGCTCGCCACATACGAATCCTTATGGATAAACAAATTGCAGCCGGATTTATGCAAGCAGAAGAATCACGTACAAGCATTGAGCTTGAACTAGATGTGACGCACGCAATCGATTAGTTTCCGTTTTTAACACTTTCTCTATGTTCATATATTACTATCTTGTTTAGCTTTCAAATTTATATATAAAGATATGTTCATTAGTAGATATTTGAAAAGACAATGCGAAAGAAATATTTCTTATATCTGATAAAATTTCTTTTTGTTTTTGCACACAAGAAGGGTACAATGAATTTTATTAAAGCTCGCATTTCAAAAGATATATTTCTATAGATTTATCTGATATTAAATTTGTTTAACTTCTTATTTTATTTATTTATTAATTACGAATTTCAACCATTTCTCCCTGCATGTTTTAACAACTCATTTATTGATATAACTTTCCTCACTCTAACCAGTGAGATCACACATATGTACGATATATCAAATAATGATATTAAAAATGGATTCAAGCACAAGCAATATTAATTTCAAGTAAATGAACGGAAACATGCAAGTAATTATATTTATCTGAAGGCATCGCGTTTACGAACATTGACATTAATAATGAATATTTATCTATTGGAACGTCAGTAATTTGTATCATATCACTGATTCACTTAGATGAATATACGTGTGCATGTAATTATGCCTAACCGAACTCTCTTAAATTTAAGATATGTGTGCTAACATAAGTAATGCGTGTTTAGATAGTTAAATTTCAGTTATAGTTATGATATCTGACAAGAAGCTTAATCGAAATCCTTTAAACGTAATTTTTACATGTTTTATTAAATGGCCTTCGAAACGGAAATTCTAAATTTGAGAAAATCATTGTTGGGTATATAGCAGCTTTCATGAAATCAAGGATATTTTAAATTTACAATATCTTATTGTGCACAACATTTACCAAATTGCATATTTGAGCCGGTAAACAACCTAGTGATCAATTACAACTTCCATACTTTAAAATCGGAGACGAATTTATCGTGCAGATGTCGCAGATTTCAAAGGATATTCCGATTCTTAGATGATTTTATAGGTAATGCTTGCAACAACCATGGGTTAGTCCATTCTAACTTACATTTGTCAGCGCCCCATTCTTAATATAGGCAAATAGTTAAAGTTTTCCAAGAAATTTACCGCAACCCAAGTCTTACAGAAAATTCTAAACATTAAATTAAAAAAGATTACCTTTTTATTGATCAAACGAATCTGTAATCATTTATCTATCAACAAGCTTTCAAACATAGTTATTGGATTCGAAATAACAAAAGTTTAAAGATGCAGTTTAGAGAGCTATATTTAAAACATCTACCAATCGAGATTTCTACTGCATGGTGAGAGTAACAAGTCGTCGACTTATGCAAATCAGCGCTATGAGTTTTCAGCACAATGAAGCATATCATAGCAACATATCTATATATTGTGCTTAAGAATAGACCGTTGTATTTTGCCTATCTTAAAATCACTTTGGACAAGTTCTCCAGATTACTCGAAAACGAAATTATCATACTATTAAACAGTTCTTGAGCATCACCATTTCACTTTGCTCCTAATGATAATGGATTCCACAAATTTTGCAGTGAATATCGCAGGCCCAACTATTTCACGAAAACAGACGTACATCACATTCGTACTCTTAATATATTGCATAACTACTTAGTGTCAGCGACAATATTTCATTCATCAACTTATGACCAACGTATCATCATATTAATGTAGTCTAAAAACGCACGGAAAAGACTATCGTCGACATTTATTTCGGTTTATTAAAATATATTAAGACGCATTATAAACTTATTTACGCCAATAAGCATTTCAATACGCACAATTAACATATATTCGATGGAAAATCTACTGCATATCATAACTTAATGACATCATGATCTTTAACTTGAACATAGATTTGTTTGAAGAACGTCTTCGTAGCATACAATCCAATTTAGTTGGGTACGGACGTAAAATAAATTTTGATAAGACAAAAATCGTAACCACTCCAGTGCATTTCTTAGGGCATTGTATTTCAAAGCCGTGTTTAGCTTTTTATTTCTTAAGCCAATATAGCGTAAATTTTCATCGCTTATAATATTAAAAGATTTTCTGAAGCTCTTGCGTATTGTAAACATTTACCAGATGTATATTTAGCCTATTGAAAATATTGTATTCATTATAGAGTTACCTAAATTCTAGGTAGGGTCCAAGCAGTAACTTCATTATTTCTTGATCTGCAGACGAGGAGAACTTTCTTCATCAGACAGTCAAATTAATAGTTAAGGCCACATTGCTAACTGCCCGGAATTTCAAGCAAACGTTTTTTATCTCAACAAATGCTTAAGATTTTGTGTTCGGCTTCACAACAGATCAAGGTATCAAAATATTTCGGAAACAATATATATTTAATCGACTACTCTGCAGTTGGTAGAAACGAGATACATTAATTTTATTAAACATCTCGCGCTAGCCATGCCAAAACACGCCAATTGTATTGTAACGCGCGACTCCGTGTTACAACCCAACGAGTATCAATTTCGTCAGATCCGGTTTTCCTACAGGTCATATATACGAATTCTGGTTTTAGACAATCATTCTCTGTATTGTGATTTTAGAAACAATCTCTGTTAGTTTCAAGCAGTTTTAATTGATATTTCTTGAACTGCAATTTTCTTTGTAATTAATAGGGTTTTGTTTAATAATAATAGACACCCGCGCGTAATACGCCGGTAACATGCAGTGGATTTAGGTGATTTAACGCTCAAAGCCAGGATTTATGTATTTTGTGTGTTTTAAACCCTAATACATAACTAGCAACTGTCCTGCTAAGGCATTCCGGATTTATTAATGGTGTTCAATATGACTTTGCTTTTGTGCCTAGATATTAACTTGTGTTGACAATATTTTATTTTGTTGCCATCTAGAGCACGGTCAATTTTGACTAACAGTGAATTTTAATTTACTTGCAAGTATGAATTAGGTGTTGGAACCTAGTAACAAATTAGTTCAGTTGTGACCAGAAGGATAAACCAAAGGCAGCATGAACGGAAGGTATAATCTCATACACATTCGTTTCGTGCTTACTGGCGACTCATCAGTAGGAGCCGGTATTACGCCCTTTAACCACTATATATTTGGTAGAAGAATGTGGAATAATAGGATGGTACAATCTCCTAGACGAATGTGTAAACCTGCAATAGTGAAGCTAACATCATATAAAGTCTACGACAATGCGACTTCAACGCTAAATCACACTATATAATATATATACCGAGTCTGTAAAGGATACTAACACTTTGGCTATTGTTTTTGTTACTAACACAATAGCCACAGTGTTAGTTTCCTTTACAGACTCGGCATATATATTATATAGTGTAAGTTTGCGTTGAAGTCGCATTGTCGTAGACTTTATATGATGTTAGCTTCACTATTTCAGGTTTACACATTTGTCTAGGAGGTTGTACCGTCCTATTATTCCACATTCTTCTACCGAATATATAGTGGTTAAAGGGCATAATACCGGCTCCTACTGATGAGTCGCCAGTAAGCACGAAACGAATGTGCATGAGATTATACTTTCCGTTCATGCTGCCTTTGGTTTATCCTTCTGGTCACAACTGAACTAATATATTACTAGGTTCGTAACACCTAATACATACTTGCATATATATTAGTTCTCCGCAACAAACAGTATCTAACTTTTAATTTACTTTGCAACCTTGCTCATAATACACACATGATAATTTGACTTAACCTTCTCACATCACCCATTGGAGAGAAATCTGGGACTAATCATAAGCACGGTCCACGAAACTAATTTCTTCCGACGTCAGCTACCAGGCATATGTAAGAAAGGCATAGCATCTCTAAATAAACGGCTTCCCTGAAAAAAACCTCTTGCAATGGCCACAATACCTCCTATATAAATGATACCCCGTCTCGTCGAGCTCACAGCCAATAAATAGTTAATCAGCAACTCTAGTCTATATGAATATCAGGCAGCCGCTAGTACTTCCGCGAGCGCAAATATATCGGATGAATGCCAAGGAAGAGTGAATCCGGTAAAGCGGGAAAAAACACAAGAAAACAAATCCTGGGCCACAAAACAAAGCGGCTACACTCTCGAGATCACTATTCTCCAAGACAGCCACACGTTGACGAGTGAGGAAGATGTAACACTGCTATCTGTACTCAAGAGCACGCACACACACAAGATATCGTGCAGCTGAGGAAATGCAGAATGTCCCAGTGGAGAGCCCAGCAACAAGCCGCACCACCACAGGGATCCAGTATAAGATATGCCAATTCGATGCAGACTACCTTTACGAGTGGATCGACGATGTTACCTTATTGGCCAAGGTATCCAATATAACAGAAGAGTGTCACATCTTTTTGAGGGCTTGGGAAAACAACCCCAATGTCTTTCAGACGCGGACTCAAAGATATCCGGCATCAATATACTGAGGAAACATTTTCGCAGCCATGGTGGAGCCTGCATCGCGCCGTCAAGCAGCGCCTGACACTAGTTTAAGAAGACAGGCTTACAGAGTTGATGAGCTATGTCCCTAGGTAGCCGCACACCTTCCGAGCTATTTAAGAAATGGAGCTGAAAGCCTCTGAATTCAATCTATCCAAGGAAATTTTAATGGGACAATTCATTCAGAAGCTTCCTCCGGCACTCTAAGAAATAGCCAAGTTTCTGTGCGAATCTGTTGAAGTGCAAGACGACGTACTGCCGACACGTCTCGACAAGTGGTGGAAGAAACACCACTGCAGCTCACCTCCATCAGGGCCGGGTTGCATCGCTTCACGCCTGTCCGATCCTCAATCTACAGCACCATCAGACCAAATTAATTTCATCAATGAGCGCCTCATCAGCTTGCTCGAGAGCCTCACCATCAGGTCAGATACGGCCATCCAATATAGACGCGACCAGAGCAGGCGTTACCAGCGTCGACCACTTTTCAGAGCTTACGGCGGAGTGGTGTCCGAATCATCGCAGCTATGGCCACTCCACGCGCTTTTGCCACAGAAATAGTTGCAGATTCCTGCACACAGACGCGACGTTCAGATGAGCGCAGTCACCTGCGAGAAGGTGTCCAAATCATCGCAGCTATGGCCAATCCACGCGCTATTGCCACAGAAATAGTTGCAGATTCCCGCACACAGAAGCGACGTTCAGATAAGCGCAGTCACCTACGAGAACCCAGGATGATTCGTCCACGGAGGGTTCGGAAAACTGCCGGGGTCAGCATGCTCCACGGCAGTAGAGGCTAAACACTCCAAAATAGTTGTCCGCCAGACGTCTTTTGGTTCGAAACACGTTGCTTTCGCGGTAGAGCACAATCAATCTATTGTCTTTACAGGGACGGCTCCAGTCAAGTCAT
>JAQBSW010013078.1:0-14960 GCA_029291075.1 Eudiplozoon nipponicum
ACTGGATCAGATGTAAGCTTAGTACGCCACAATTATCTCGAACCCACCCACCCAGTCGACACCAGCAGTCTGACCTGCGCCAATGGCTCCAACAAAGCGACGTTTGGGGTACGAGTACATACAATCTCGTTCTCCAACTCAAAAAGATGTTTCAAATATCCGGTCATCATCGCCAATACGACCAGAAAAATCATTGGACGTGACTTTCTCGAACACTTCGACCTAACCATCCGTCCAAGAACGCGAGAGATAGAGGAACCAGTATCAGTGTTGACAGAACCAAAATCAGTCGTTACACGGTATGGCAGAGCAATAACACCTACTGTAAGGTTAGCCCAATTCATTGTGTACTAATTTTCATCGTCGGAGTGGGTGTATGTAACACGCGGCTCGGTGTTACAACCCAAGGATGTTCGATACAGTACTCTTTAAGGTCAAATATTCTAACTCTGTTCTTACACAATATTTCTCTTAACTCTGATTTTGGGAACAATCTCTGTTAGTTTCAAGCAGTTTTAATCGATGTTTCTTGAACTGCAATTTTATTTGTAATTAATAGGCTTTTCATTAAAAAAAACAGAACCGCGTGCGATCCGCGAGGATCACGCGATAGACTATTGTATCACTGCGGATTTATTTCGCTTAGTTGGATTATCTACACAATGGATTTAACTTCAGAGAATAATGGATTAATATAATGACATGAGTTAAAACCATAGCAAGCAGTGAACTTAATATTTGTGAGTTTTTGTCATTGAAGTCTTTATACGGTTTATATATTCAATTTTAGTGATGATTATCAACGTTGACTCAATTCATATCATCATGTATTTTCAATCGAGTTTTTAAAATTGAAGTCTTTAAACGGTTTATATATTCATTTTAGTGATAAATTTTAACGTTGACTCAATCCATGTCATCATGTATTTTCAATCGAGTTATTGTCATTGAAGTCTTTATATGGCTTCATTTTTAGTGATAACTTTTAACGATGACTTTTTTCATACCATCATGTATTTTAAATCGATGGCATAAATACAGTTCAATTCAAACATTTGTATGCGAATAACTGATTGTGCATAAAACATTTTTCTTTATAAACATAAATCATTTTAACTTTTGCCATCCAGAAGACGGACAATTTAGTTTAACTGTGAATGGTGTTTAAGACCTACTTTTGCATAAAATTCTGTTTTTGCAGCCGACCAACACATATTCAATTTGGACTAACTGTGAATTATATTTCTATTTGCAACATTGTGTATAATATATGTATGACACCAAGTTTCGGTTTTCTCACATCAACCATACGGAAAGGATCAGAGACATTGGGGGTGCATGGATAGTAATAATAGCAACCCTGGATAAGTAGAACGGGTATAGAATCACGAACTAGATAGCAACCCCGCAAAATACCCCTACAGAGAAGTGTAAGGTTTGGGAGCCGCAGCGTGAGGACTTCGAGGTAAATCGCCACTTAAATTGCCAAGTTTAGGTTAAAACCTAGGCAGGCTGGATCGTCGTGAATGTTTTTGTATACGACCAATGGAGCTAGAGCGTTTGCTCGGCGTTGTGGTCATGATATTTGTAGAGTGGTCTTTGTGCAATTAATGAAGTTTTGATATGCATTGAAAGTGGCCTGTACCATGATATGAAGCCGATAACTAATTAGTGTTGCTACGCGAAAGCGTTAGCTCCAAGTAGCTGGTCATACCAAAATAGATAGTGTGATGTCAGATGAGACATACATTATAATTTAAAAATATATACATTAAAATCAAAGGTAACTGCATAAAAAATACGTACATGAACATTGCCTCAGAGATGGCATAATACCAAAGAACTGTTCAAAATGCTACACAATTGTTAATTAAGAACAGCTGGTTATGCCACGTGAGATAAATGCGAAAAATAACGTAACGTTAAAAATTTTGATACGTAGAAGAACGTGGGCAGACGGAGCCTAAGACGTGTGTAGAAGGTTGACTGCTCTCAGAATCAGGTAGTTAGATAGACGGTTTCAACCTGTCTGTACTTACTGATATCGGTGTCGCACCTTGCATAATAATGAAGTATTTGGGTTGTCTGAGCAAAATTGCGTTAGGTCCGCGATACTTCTGTTGTAGCGGTGAAACAGCAGTGTCGTTGTGAATGAGTACTCTCTTGCAGCTGTGGAGCTGCGGGTGAACGAAGACTGGGCGAGGCGTACTTCTCGGCTGCTGTTCAGACATATTACCGAAATGAATTCGAAGGCGGATAGCTTCGTATTGTGGGTCATCCTGTGCCGGTAGTAGATGTGGGAGCTGACTAGTCAAACGTAGATCAATGCCATACAAGAGTTGTGACGCAGACGTTTTAATGGATTCACGAGTACGGGAACGCATAGCAAGCAGAACTAAAGGTAGTGCATCGACCTAGTTGCCATTAATGGACGAGGATGCTAAAGCAGCTTTGAATTCCCTATGCATTCTCTCTACCATACCGTTTGCTTGGGGATGGTAGGCAGTTGCCTGGCGTAAGGTGCATCCCATGTACCATAATGTGGTTTTGAAACGATCTTATGAGAAGCAAGTGACTCTGTCAGTGATGACCTCATTGGGAACACCATAATTGGATATCCATGCATAGATAAAACCGTTATTTACATCGTCTGCAGAAATGGTGCCAAGAGGTAATGCCGCAGGCCACCGTGTAAATCTATCAATCATAGTTAGAAGGTAGCTGAAACATTGAACATTTATCAGATGAACTATGTCGATGTGGACGATGGCTTGGCGAGAAGTATTTTGTAAATGTTGCAACTTAGAACGAGTGTGCCATGTGATCTAGTTTTTCTGGCAAATGGCACACTCGGAGGCTCATCGTTTAGCGTTCTGCCGAAGTTTATGTCCCCAGAAAAGATCTGTGAGAAGTCGGACAGTCGCTTGGCTTCCTGTGTGAGAAATTAAGTGAATTGAGTTGAAAACTTTTCTCTGAAGGCTGGTCGGCAGAACTGGCTTGTTGGGCTGCGTACCCGTGAAGTAAACAATTGGTAAGCTTTCCCACAGACGGCATATGAACTTGGTTGGGTGACGGGCTATTAATCTTTGAATGGGAATGTCACCGCGTTGTTCAGTTCGCAGGAGAGTTGGCGTTAGTGCAGGTTCACTGAGTGCCACGGAGTTGACAGTGAATAGTGACGGCGAAGGTGGTTGTAGAGAGACGTCTGGCCTGGACAGGGCATCTGCAATGAAGTTCTGTTTGCCCTTGACGTGAAAGATGTCAAATTGCCATTCGCTTAGACGAGAAAGCTGTCTTTTCACTCTGGCAGGGTACTTGGCGATAGATGAAGTTGCGTTTCGAAGTGCGCTAACTAGTGGTGCATGATCTGTGAAAACAACAAATCTGCTACTGCCAATGATGCTGATAAAATGGCGCACTGCGTTGAGGTTCCTGTGAACGCCTCAACTAAATATAACAATTTTATCTGAGCTGAAAAGTGTTCAATCCTGCTGGTATTTTTAATTTTGATTATGATAATACATTCTCATGGTTAAATAAAAGACAGGATTAATTGTGTTTCAGCAACATAATTTCTCGAGAATCTATCTTCAAATTGTGTATTATTAAAACTGAAAGGTTATACATTATATCATCTTGTTAATCAACAATGCATACAATCAATAATTAGTCATGGTTACCTTTTTTCTTACAAACTGTTATACTCGAATTATATCTTAAATTTTTCTAATTTTGATGAAGAATCTATCACTCTTTACAGCTGAAATTTCTGATGCTGATAAATTGTACAGTACAACTAATTGCACATATATATGTGATGTGATATCTTTTTATATTGTACATTTTCTAATTTTATTATTTGATGGAACATGTGTGGTTTGAATCCAAATAAAGATATTCTTTTCTATTCTATTCTAAAAAAACGTGTCGTATCTCGTTTCTACTGATTGGAGAGTACGCGAGTAGAAACTGATAGGCTTCCGAACTCCGACGATCTCTTGTTCCAACGTGGCTCCAATAGTGAACTCAGAAGCATCTGTGGTGAGTTTAAATGGTCGTTTAAAATTTGGAAGCGTTAGCGTTGTAGCATTTGCTAACCAGTGGATGGCGAGTCGAAGTAATTCCTCGTCTTTAGATGACTAAGTAATGGTGGAAATCTTGCTATTTCCTTTTTGATTCTGCAGGTGCCTTCACAAAGAATAAAGATTTCTTGAATGGCCGGGTAGGAACTTGCGATATTAATTTAAGACTCCCAAAATTTTCTGAAACTCGCTAACAGTGTTCGGTGACTTAATATTCCTGATTGAATTCGTCTTCGACGGCAAAGTTTGAATACCTTGTGGCGACACTAGGAAGTCCACGGATGTAGTTGCAATCTGCGTCTTGTCACAATTAATCTTGTGAGAGGAAATTTCGTAAATGCCTGACATGAATATCTAAGTCTGGACTGAATACCATTACGTCATAAAGATATGACATACAGTAAGTGGCGTCGTCGCGAAGTATTTTGTTCATGAATCTTTGAAATGTCTGTGTAGTACACTAAAGTCCAAAAGGCATGTAAAAATATTCCAGAAGGCCAAATTGAGTGATGACCGCAGTATTTTCAATATCTTCTGGCGCTTCCGTGATATGGTGGTAAGCTTGTTTGAGGTCAATCACTGAGAATAAGTTGCTGCCGTTGAGTTTTTTCAAGTAAAGTATTAATATTGGGAATAGGATATGCATCAGACTTTGCCACTGAATTTAACTTGTGATAATCTTCGCAGGCTCTGTACGATCCGTTTGATTTGGAGACTAAGTGCAGTGGTGACGCCCATGAACTTTTCAATGGTCTGATGATTCCCTCTTCTAGCAGCCTTGAAAGTTCCTCTTGGGCAGCTTTCAGTTTAGCAGGGTCCAGTGGTCGCTTCTTGAGTACAATAGGTAGTCCTTCTGTGACGATATGGTGCATGGTATCGGAGATTCATAGCTCTGACTTGCTGAGATCGAAAAGCAACTTGTGTTCTCCAAGAGCTACTGATATCTCTGATGAATGATGCACTGAGGTTGGCTGAATGACCTGTAACTCCAAACACTCGGAGGCAAGTGTCCAAAAAATTTGCTCAAGTCCGGTGTAGGGGTTGATGATATTTTGATTGGCAAGATCAACAATGAGCCAAAATTTCAAAAGGAAATCAAGGCCTATTATGTTGTGTGTTGTGAGTAAATTCACGCCGTAAACCTTTGTTGAGTGTGCGACACTGACTGCCATAAATAGGTATGGGCTCCCCTGTAGCTGTTGCGAGTAAAACGCCTAGCGACACCTCGTCCATTGAATCACTCTTGAGAAATGAGACTGCTGCACCTGTGTCTACGCTGAATACTTTGCCAGTTCTGAAATCAAAAAGATGCAGAAATTCGTTGGGCTGTTTGGCCAGGTCAAGCAAAATGTGGGCTGGTGATTGCGACTGACCTTGTCAGTTTGGCTGTCTATGTGGCATATTTGGCGTGGAAGAGAATATTCAATAGGAATGTCATATTTTAAGTGATTGCTTCCTTGTGGCGCCGTCGATGCTGTTGATGCGCAGAAAGTACGGTCTTCTACTTTCTGCGCCGTACGTATCCTGATCCTGATGCTCCACTGCGCCTGTTCTCTGTGGTCTTTCTCGTCAACTGTGGAAATTGGCATTCATTTGGAAATTCTTCCGAACATCAGAGACAGACTTGACATGAATAAAAAACTTCTGTCGATTATATCACCAGTTCTTTGGGGCATATCTGTTAAAGGATTGCGGGGTTATCGATCGCCGACTACCGTTATAATTAGTTTTAGGCATGAATTTGGGTCGAGCATTCACATGAGTTAGCTCGGATTTCGTTATGGCCAATCCTTCTAGAACTTTAGCCATGTTCGCTACTGTCCTCTCTAAAGAGGAGATCCTATCACCCTCGGGGGAATGACACAATGATGACGAATTTAATTTAGGTTCCAATGACCTAAATTCTAACTTGCATCTCTCAGGTAAGTCATCTATTGAGAGAGTGTTGGGGAGCTGTCTGGCGAACAATTTTAGTGACTGGGTAAGTTTGTTAATAAAAAACCTTAGCCTCATGATCAGAAGTATTGGTTTTATACCAACGTTTCCGCAATTCCCTTAAAATCTCAATGGGGCCAAGTTTTGGCATGTCTAACTGCGCATATTTATTTATTATCTGCTCAGTTTCAGTGGCGCACAGCAAAGACACTGCTTCATTTTAGAGGCCCGAAATAAGATTGCATAGTTTTCTAATGGCCTTAAGCTTCGGATAAATCCGTTGCTGCAATTCTGAAGGTAGTTTGCGAAATCTTTTGATAGTTTTTATGACTGTCGAAATCTGGAAACGTGGAAAAGCGGAGTTTTCGAGCATAAAGAATAGTTCGCTATCTCCATCACAAACAGGGCCATAAATATCGAAAATTGGACCTGACATTTTAAAAAACTTACGGGAGCTTAAAAGCATAAATTTGTAAGCAAGATGAAATGTATAAAAAAATTTAAGCGAAACGCTTACCAAAAATCTGCTTCCACAGTAGAATCAAAATCTGCTTTCGCTGTGCACAGAACACAGATGAAATTAGTTCAATCACAAAATCACAAGTCACAGTTCTGCACTTTCGTAAATCAATAATGTTCCTTCACAAAATCAAAAAAATTCTGCGCAAACATTCCAGTTTGGCACACGTGATCACCAAGGTGTACTGTTTTGTACGTAGGAGAAAAATGTTGAATAGAACACCTTCCCTCAAAAAATTTCCAACTAAAAAATTGCATACAAGACCTCGACTCTAGAAAGATTCACAACCAGATTAAAACGTGGTATATGCTAATATAAGTTTACTGTATTCCAAAAAAATAAAATTAAAAAGAAACAGTTGATTTTATTTATACCAAAGGTTATGCTAAAGAATTGAAAATGATTTGCTAAGTAAAAAAATGTACTGTTCTGATCGCCAATTTTGTAAAACACCCCAGCTTCAAGTAAATGCCGTGCGACATTACAAAGTCAGTTATTAGCGAGGATGGCTGAGATTGTGTACTGTTGAGGGCCCTTATTAGGACCGGTATTGCGTTCTCCAGCAAATGCGGAGAAAGTTAGTTAGTGTAGCAGTGTCTAGAAATACTCCTAGATACTTGAGAACAGCTCTGGTTGACTGGGTTGTTGTTCCTTCTGTTGGGGCGTTGACTTCAGTGAGTAACTGATTAATCTCGTTAAAGATTTGCGGTAACTGGCACACGTGAAGGTCCAATAAGCATATGTTGTCCGTCTCACTAGCTGTGCAGCAA
Organism: Eudiplozoon nipponicum; assembly: GCA_029291075.1. Lineage (NCBI taxonomy): Eukaryota > Metazoa > Platyhelminthes > Monogenea > Mazocraeidea > Diplozoidae > Eudiplozoon > Eudiplozoon nipponicum. Next base: position 7,308 of record JAQBSW010013078.1, read on the forward strand.
CAAGATTATCGTCACTGAAATTGCCAATGTGTGTGAAGCTAATCCACAAATCAGCGTAGATGAAAAGCTGATATGACAGCAGACAGCACGCACACGTAGCAAACATCAGAAGGCAAACGCAATAACTGACTGGCATGGTAAATTCACCGTGCTTAAATACTTTAAAAATTGAAAGCTCGCACGCCATTGGTTAACGGCAAATTTTGCTTGTTTTATTTGGTGCCGCGTAAATTGAATTTGAATTTCATTTATGCAATATGTCGGCGAATTGTTCTTGAGCCGTTACAAGATTGTAAACGCCCCGATTACAAGTAAATGCCCCAGAATGTTGCAAAATAGTTAAAGGCCGTAGAGAATGAGATACAATTACTGTAGGTGGCCCTTATCAGGGCCACCTACAGTAATTGTATCTGATACCCCTACACGTAGATCTATCAAAATATCTGCGTCACAATTATTATATAGCATGAACCTAAGCCTGCTTAGTCAGCCCACAAGTTTATTTCCCGCAAAGAATGACCAAGTAGTCGAAGCTTCTTGCCTCAAACATCATTTCAGTAACATGTCTGCTCAACAACCAAGATACGCTTCTCGGCCAGTCTTCGTTCATCTGCAGCTCCATAGCTGTAGAGGATGTTAAATCCTCCGCCTTATGTAAAATAACCTTGACTGATAAATTTAAACCACCATAGCTAATTGTAACGAACTTTATTTAAAAAGAATTTTTTATTTTTATTTTCCAGAATATTCTTTGTTTAAATACTTGATTTTAAATTGTGCGCTATTTTCAGTTTTTGAGTATCTCGCTCCTTGACTGGTATTGTAATTTTGGTCTGCTGCATTTTAACATTTTTCCATAGTAAACGATTACATCATTATCAAATATATTGCTCCATCAATTGCCTTTTTGTTCTAATATAAAACAGAAAGGAACAGGAGCCTAGGAACAGGTATATTTGCTTGCATCTTTGGTTCGAGTTTTACATCTTTCTAGATTAACTACTGTGCGGAACAGCTTCCGACTTTCACTTTCCGATTGCCTAACAGTAAGTATCGATTTAATTGTTATCTCATATGTTCATGGATACCGATATTAAATTTGAGGACACAAGTAGGTTAGTGCAGGACATAGCGGACTTGAACTTAAGTAACGAAAATAATCATATAAGCCTATCAGACTCTACTGTGAATTTTAGGACTTCCAGCGATCTGGCATCTATGGGGCTTACAGACACGAATAGGTTAGGGGCCTCAACAAAATTTGGCGACCGCGCCAGTCCAAGAATATTATGTCTACCACAGAATAAATCACAAAAGTTGGGTAGGAGATGCCCAAATGATATTCAGTGCTTATAATATCGTGAACCATATGGAGAAATTTGTTGCAGCATGGATGGCATTGCCTGAAAATTTCCGAAATGCTTTGGAAAATTTCAGAGACAGAACTGTGGAAGAAAAGCCGTACAATGCATTTGAGTTATTAATGGCTGAAATTCAACAGAGATATCAGCCTGGAAGATCAGCGCAAATGTGCGAATTATTACGCTTAGAAAAAATGGGGCGTCAACTACCGTCCGAATTTTATGAACGCCTTTGCACAAAAGCTTCCAGGTTGAATATATCTAGAGATGTAGTCAACTCCATTTTTACAGCTGAGCTACCAATTAGGCTCAGAACAACATTGGAAGTATTTGACACAATGAGCATAGATTGGCCAACAAAACTCAGAGGGTTAGACGGCGTGTATAAACAGCAAGAACCAAAAGTACATGCTGTAATAGCAGATTCTGTAACGATGCAGCCAGTCAGGGCAGATACCGAAAACCACCTGACTATACAATACTCAATTTAATTTTTATCTCATTAATTCATGGATACCGATATAAAATTTGAGGACACAAGTAGGTCAGTGCAGGACATAGTGGACTTGAACTTAAGTAACGAAAATAATCATATAAGCATATCAGACTCTACTGTGAATTTTAGGACTTCCAGCGATCTGGCATCTATGGGGCTTAGAGACTCGAATAGGTTAGGGGCCTCAACATAGCTGCCAGAAAGTACTCGTTCGTAACGATTCTGCATATGCACGTTTGAAACATAGGTATCACTTTCTTTACACGATTTTGTTCAGACAGCCTTAATATATCATTTTTATGCAAGATGCGACACTTACATCGATAAGCATGGACAAGTGTAAACCTTTTATCAAACCCCTTTATTCTGGTGACTTAAAACCTTCAACATGTCTTGCAGTTTCTACATACCAACAATCTGAATCTATCAATAAATTGCTTTGCGTTACATATAACTGATAAATTTTCCTTTAATTTTTCATTTTTATACTTATCAAATGCTAACTAATTTGCGCACTATGTGCGTGCTATTTCATGTGAGTATGAAACGAATGAGTAATGTGGGTTCATGTGAGTTTATCATGTTACATGAAATAGAGAACAAGTCGTGCGTAACAAATGTGATATGTAGAATAATCATCAATTAATGCAAAGTAATTTATTAAAGGGTTCAGATTTTTGACATTTGGAGCTTGAAACGCATGTAGAATTTTGAGTGTCGCCAGGAATAGGCAGTTCGATAAAAGGTTGCAATTGTTGTATACTTACCGAATGGAGTGTCACAACTTGAATGATAACGGAATATTTTGATATGTCTGAACAAAATCGCGTAAAGACCGCAATAGTTAGATTACAGTGGTGCAACAGCAGCGTCGTTACGAGGGAGCCATGATGCTGCTGATTAACGAAGACTGAACGAAGAGCAGGTCTTGCCTGCTGGGCTACCATGTTACTGATATAAAGTTGAAATTGCGAAGCTTTGAATTCTGTGTCATACTTTGCTGTTAGTAAACTTAGGAGCTGACTCGGCATGCATAGGTCCACGCCATACCAAATTTGTGACGCAGACTTTCGAATTGGTTTTTGTATACTGGAACGCATTGCGAGGAATAATAACGATAATGTGTGGATCTAGTTGCCATTAATGGAGGAGTAAGCTAAAGTCGTTTTGAATTCCATATGCATTCTCACTACTATATCGTTAGACCAGGGGTGTTAGTCAGTTGTCTGGTGTTAAGTGCATCCCATGAACCACAAGTAAGTTCTGACAGGATCGGATGGGAATCATTTACCTCTATCAATGTTAATCTCGTTGGGAAATCATAATGTGCTATCAATGCAGAGATAAAAAACATAAGTGACTTGATTTGCAGAATTGATGCCAAGAGGTAACGCTACAGACTATCAAGTGAATCTATCGAGCATGATTAGAAAGTAGCTAGTGTAACACATGGCTCCGTGTTACAACCCGACTAAGTTCGATACAGTGCTTTTTAAGGTCAAATATTCTAACTCTGTTCTTACACAATATTTCTCTTAACTGTGATTTTAGGAACAATCTCTGTTAGTTTCAAGCAGTTTTAATCGATATTTCATGAAATAGACAGAACCGCGCGCGATACGGATGAAACACGCGGTGGACTATTGTGTCACACAGGATTTATTTCGCTTAATTGGATTATTTACGCAATGAATTTACTGTTCACATTCAATTATGCCTATCCGAACTTCAGAGAATAATGGATTAATATAAAGACATGAGTTAAAACCATAGCAAACAGTGAACTAAATATTTGTGAGTTTTTATCATTGAAGTCTTTATATGGTTTACATATTCATTTTTAGTGATAACTTTTAACGTTGACTCTATTCATATCATCATGTATTTTCAATCGAATCTTTGTCATTGAAGTCTTTATACGGTTTACACATACATTTTTAGTGATAACTTTTAACGATGACTCTATTCATATCATCATGTATTTTAAATCGATGGCATAAATACAGTTCAATTCAGACATTTGAATACGAATAACTGCTTTTGTGCAAAACATTTTTCTTTATAAACATAAATCATTTTAACTGTTGCCGTCTAGAAGACAGACAGTTTAGTTTAACTGTGAATGGTGTTTAAGACCCACTTTTGCATTAAAATCTGTTTTTATTGCCAACCAACACATGTTCAATTTGGACTAACTGTGAATTATATTTCTATTTGCAACATTGTGTATAATATATGTATGACACCATTTTCTGCCTTCTCACATCAACCATCCGAAAAGGATCAGAGACTGATTATGTGCTAGGGTAGTAATAATAGCCACCATGGATATGTAGGACGGGTATAGAATCACGAACTAGATAGCAACCCCGCAAAAATACGCCTACACTAGAACTTTTAAATTGAGTCAGATGAACTTTTTAGATTTGAACGATGTCACGGCCTGTTTCAAATTATGAGTATGCAGGGTTATTTTATTCTTTTTGCAATTATCACACTCGGAGACAAATCGCTTAATTTTCTACTTGATTTTTCGAACCCCAGAACCAATCTGTAATTAGTTTGACAAATGTTTTACTATTCTTTAAATCAAGTTTGCGAGCTTGAAGTAAACACCAATCTCATTGCATTTAATCAGTCGTCGGACAACATAACAAACCACCGCCGGCCGCAACGCACTGATGCGGGTTGGACCTTCCACGATCATCATCAGAGTACGACGTCAAACTCACTATCGAGGATCAAACCACTTTGAATATATATGGAAATCAAATTTAGGTATGCGGCTCTCACTTCTAGTGGTCTCGCATACATTGAACTCGACTGGAAATGTCGGCTACACAATTTCCATGAAGTCACGAACATTAACTGTTTGCAGCTTTCGTCATATATATATATATAGCCAATAAAATTAAGCAATAATTGATTGCGCGGTGGTGGTAACAATTCTTTAAATCAAGTTTGCGAGCTTAAAGTAAACACCAATCCCATTGTATTTAACCAGTCATCGAACAACATAACAAAAATACCGCCAACCGCAACGCACTGACGCTTTTCGACCTTCCGTAATCATCAGAGTAAGACGGCAAACTGACTATCGAGGATCAAACCGCATTGAATATATATATATATGGAAATCAAATTTAGATATGCGGCTCTCACTTCCAGCAGTCTTGCATACATTGAACTCGACTTGAAATGTCGGCTGCAATACAAAACTATTGGAAATGAGTTTCGATCTAATGTAAAACCAGAGATTGTTTGAAAAATCGCAAAAATAAAGATTCGATCGAGCCTCATTTGAAGAGTATAGTATGAAAAATATAGAAGCCTTTGGAGGTAAGGGACGAACTAGCACCCAGCCACCTCGATGTACACATGGAAATGAGGATTTATAGGACCTTTGTAGATATATTGTGGAAATCCATTATCCTATAAGTTGGAATTATTTATTAACATAAATGTCTTTTTTGAAAAGTAACTCAATGTACATTGGGATCTACATCGCAAAATTGCAAAAAAGTATACAAAGTTATGTCGCATTTTTCTCTATTTTGGCATAAACATTAATGAGTGGAAATTGAATTTAATCTGACATATTCGTATGCAAGGAAATTGGGATGCCGGTTTTCAATGATGGAAAATATTCTGCTTGATTTAGATATTTTGCTGTTTTTGTGTCGGTGAGTAAATCGAGCCTGCTATATTTAGATAAGTAATATTGCAAAATCGAAAAAGAATTGTTAAAATTTAATTTATGCTTTGCAGCTACATCCACACTTGTCACAATAGCTCAGTTGGATAGAGCACTGGTTTAATAAGGGACTCTTGATGAGTTAGAAACTCGAAGAAGTTTGCTCTACATATTTTTCATTTTAAATGATTTTGTAGTTTTTTAATTTATATGTAGGATTTTAAAATTCGGAAATGGCATGAAACAAACATCTCTTGGTGCTTTATTTAGGTGTTAGCAATATATGCATTTTACTGATTGGAAAATGTTGATTAATTTAACGACCTATGTATTTATCGCGATAAATGCAATATACATTGGTAGCGGTATCGCTAATTCCCGCAAATTTGTGTGGCTGACCCTAATGAAAGAGGTTTCGTAGTTAATGTAAGAGGTTCTGCGAGCTAGTTGTCTATTTAGTGCGATATTGTCCTCCTACCTAATATCTGGTGGCTGTTATTACGATCCGCGTTCATAATTAATCCATGGTCCTTTACCGAAGGGTGATGTGAGAAGGCACAATCATCAAGGCATTGTTTAATTAAGCAAAATGTTATTAAGCAAACATAAAAATAGAATAGAATAGAATATCTTAATTTAAATTCAAACCACACAGGTTCCATCAAATAATAATATTGGAAAATGTACAATATAAAAAAGACATCACATCACATAAATATGTGCAATTAGTCTCATGTAGATAATATTTAGAAACAATCTCTGTTAGTTTCAAGCAGTTTTAATTGAGATTTGTTGAACTGCAATTTTAATTGTGATTAATTGGGTTTTGTTTAATAAATATAGACACCCGTGCGCAATACGCAGGGAACATGTGGTGGATTAAAGTGCATATGTGGTTCGATAGTTTTTTCTTTGCATTCAGATATGATTTCACGCATCAAGACATCAGATGTTCCTCAATTACATTCACAAATTCTATTGTAGTGGTTTTTAGCTAATGTAAGAGTATTTTCGGGGTAGCTATCTAGTTCGTGATGCTGTACCATTCCTACATATACAATGTAGCTGCTATTGAGATCCGTGCTTATGATTAGTCCCCGACCTTTTTCCGATGGGTGATGTGAGAAGGCTAAGTCGAATCATCATATGTATATTGTACACAATGTTGCAAAGAAAAAATCCACAGTTAGTCCAAATTGACCGTGCTTTAGACGGCGTCAGTTGGCTTGGTTGTTCGTGAGATGTCGGGCGTTAGTCCGTAGTCAACAAAACTGTCTGGCGGTGGAATCATCGTTTCTTTACCGCCTGATAGGTCAACATCGCGGAACAGCGGGTCATTTGTGTCAACGTCGGCCGGGGATAGTCTGGGTTTCGAGACAGCTTCAGCTTTGCCATTAATCTCGAAAATGATGTAATTCTTACGTCGATCTAACACACGATAAGGACAGCGCTTCGGTTCGGCTAGAATACTGTTATCCATGTCGTTGTTGACGAAGAACCATTTGCAGCTATCAAAATCTTTGCGTTTATATATTGGACTATGTTGCTTACGTGTAGAACAGATCGGCCGATTCTGAGCGTTATACTGTAGGTAATTGCGAAGTGGAAACAGAAATGCAGGAACGTTCATCGTTGTCGACGTTTCAGAGCGTGATCGAACTAGTTCACCAGGCAGCCGTAGACATTCGCCAAATACCATTTCAGCGGAACTCCATTTGATCGGCTCGCGTGGTCTTGTACGCATTGATAGGAGTACTTTCGGTAAAGCCGCAAACCAATTTTCTTCTGGGCTGGCCTTGAGCTTTGCTTTCAGTTCCCGGTGTGGCCTTTCGATGAAACCATTTGCTCTTGGAGTTTTTGACACCATAGTATTTCAGTAGGGCAGCGAACACTTCGCCCAGGAACTGTGCGCCACGATCGGTAGTCACTTCAGCTGGGGCACCAAACCGAGCGAACTAATTGAGCACTAAAGCATAACTCACAGTGTCTTGCTTCATGTCTGGCAGTGATATGGCTTCATACCATCGAGTCGTGTGATCCCGTATTGACAGTAGATATTGTATATTGTTCACGGCAGGTAAGGTTACCATATCAACGTGTAT